>JAOTRQ010092674.1:0-10703 GCA_028565875.1 Hoplisoma paleatum
CCAGTGTGAATGCGCTGGTGTCTTTTCAGATGACCTTGTGTATTAAACTTTCTTCCACACTGTGAGCACTGATATGGTTTCTCTCCAGTGTGAATGCGCTGGTGTCTTTTCAGATGACCTTGTGTATTAAACTTTCTTCCACACTGTGAGCACTGATATGGCTTTTCTCCGGTGTGAACGCGCTGGTGTATTTTGAGTTGACCTTGTAAAATAAAACACTTCCCACACCATGAGCACTTATATGGTCTCTCTCCACTGTGAATGTAACACACACTCCAATCACCTCACAATCACACCAAACACTGCCAACTCAAAACCCACAATGTGTTTTTGAGGGTTAAACCCTCTTTATGCGGCACTCAAAATGAAATTATGACGTGTCCCACTGAATTATATGTAAATGAAAATATATTTCTATTAGTTTTTTCTTCACTTCCTTTTCACCACGGCTCGTATCTGCTATGATAGAGCCACTCTTATTTCTATTAATTTACAAAACCCTCACCTTTTGTCTGTTTTAACTCCTGATTGGTGGTTTTAACTCTTGATCCTCGAAGCTGATTGGTGACCCCGACGTGATTCTTTGGCCGAGCGGGCAAAATTGGAGGACGTCCAGAGCTCCGGACCCACAGCGGTGGGGGCCAGAGACGAGAACCAAGGACCTGGGTCTGTTTCGTAGTCACACTGACGCGTCAAAGGTAAGAGCTGTTTAAGCATTCGCTTAGTATAAAATATTTAGATTAGACGTGACTACGGAAGGACACCAACAGTCCTGTAAGTGTTATTAAATTCTAAAAAATAATTTGAATAATTGTTAAGTGATGAATGCCTGATAGATTGGTACCTTCTTTTTGAGTAAAACTGCTGGAGGGCAATCTTTACTATCTTTACTTAATCTTTACTATCTTTCTGGTGTTTTTCCTCACCAACAGTTTTAGTCTAAGTCACTAAGGGGTGACAGACGAGGAAGGGCTGCTAATCGTCTTTCTTGACAGCTTTGTTAACCAACCTCCTGTCCTTTCTTATAACCTTGGCACAGGCACAGGTTCTCTGTTTTTTATGTTCTCTATTCTTTAATTATTCCCCGCTGACGGACTATCCCAATATTCTAAGGGTGAATATCTGGAAGAAACAGCACCCTTAATGGATTGCAGAAGTGTGCAATTTCAGCTTTAGGACGGGTTTACTATCAGCGGTCGAGCGGTCGTGTGCAGTAACACACAAATGTCTTTGAGGCTTACACGCCACTTTCATATAATCTTTGAGTATAGGCAAAAAGATTCTGTATTTCCATAATTATCCAGTAAAAGTTCAGTGGGTCCCACCAACAGTTTCATCCCGAATAGATTTTAAGGAAATCTCCTGGGAAGAAGTGGGACCTCTACCGCCAGCAAGGTGCGAGGCTTTCTTTGAGGTCAACTTCCTGTCTTATCTTATATGGTTTTTAGTGCATTCAGTTCGTAAAGGCCAGCCTAATTTCTAGTGTGTAAGGTATAGGTTATCTTATCCTTTTGATATATTTTGTTGTAGAATTATAATAATAAGTATAACAATATTATTAAAATAATATCATACAGTCTGTGGTACGTTGTAAAATTGCCTCTAGGGTGACCGAGCAATATATATTGGCTGTGTTAAGCACTTGCTGAAAGTGTGAATGTATTGTTGTGAATAGTTTGTGAGTTGTTTTCCCGTTCTACTGATCTATGTGTGTGCGTGGACTGTTGTGTGACGTAATGCCCAGTGAGGGAGGGGGGAGCCAGACAGAGAGAGAGTGTGTGTGTGTGTGTGTGAGAGAGACCAAGCTGCTCTGCGGTTTGAGCGATTGATTATTGTTCTTAACTGAATACAATCTCACTAATTTAGTGCGTGTTTTGTATTGGTGATGTGTACTGTCGCGTGAGATGTTATGTGAAATGAGTGTATGTGAAAATGTTTTTGTTTTAAACCAATCGTGATTTCACTTGTAATTCAGTGTGACTAGTGATATGAAACCAATAGGGAAACTAACTAAAACATAGTAATAACACAATTAGGTTAATATTCACCAGTAGGCTTTTATTTGTTTCACCCTGTAATCAAAGTACATACTCTGTAGGTAGTGGGAGAGTTTTCGTTTCTAGTGGCTGTAAAAATTAATCCTTAGCTAGAGACACATTTTTAACGGCGGTGTACTACTTGCTGAGAGTAGCTTATCTATAGTTAAACAAAAATGGCAGAACTAACTGCTGGAGAAGTTAAGACATTAGTGATCAACAGAATAAAAATAACTAACACAGGTAAAGTTAGAATTGAAAAACTGAAACAGGTAGAAAAGTTATTCACGGAATGGGAGGAGGTCGGGCTCTACCCAAATTCCACTGAGCCTGCGCCCACTCAAGCCCAGAGAGGGAGCATTTTAGAGCACGCGCAAACGGTGAAAAAATTGGCTGTGCTAAGATGGAAAAAGGGAGGTGAGCACAAAATCGGGCCTTTGAAATCAGCATTAACTAAAGCGGAAGAGCAACTCGGTTTAACCATCGAGGCATTGTTGCACATGCGTGGAAGCACCCCTGCCCAGTATGAAGACGTGGACAAGATACAGGAGGAGGAGTTACTGGCCCCTCCCGCTCCTGAAGCCCAGCCTCTAAGCATGACCAACCCCTTTAGGGTTGACGCTGTAGCCAAACCAGCCACCCCCACTGGACCGCCTCCTTATCAGGAAGTGTCTGCCCAGTTAGAGCAGATGTCTAGGACCTATGCCAAGCCAGACCCAATACAAGCACCCGTTCTCACACACACTAGTGTGGAGCAGTCAAACATAAGGGTGGGGGGAGGAACGCTGCAAGTGCACATTCCAGAAATTAACACACTTTTTTCTAAAATGGCAGAACAGGAACAAGCCTTACGTCTTCTAACTAAGACCATAGTAAACTATGGTGAGGCTAACCGAACAGTGGTAAATCAAGTGGAACAATTGAACGGAAATCAGAGGTGTGGCTCCTCTGATGTAATGACAAGCCCAATAGCGCCACACTCCCGAGAACAGGATATGCAACCACCACCAGTGGATAGCCAGAGATTACCACCGTATTCTCCAGTAGAAACCTCGCAGGAAGCATGTGGTCCTGCTCCCTGCACTAGCAGAGACAATCTGGTGATAAGTAGAACAGGGACCCCAACCAGGCAGCAGCCAAGGAATCGTGATGCATGCACTGTACAAGTGCCTAAACTGACTCTTAGGAGAGTTGGACCATCGAGTGACGGTTATGTGATAGTGAAGGGAACTGATTTAGGCGTCGACGGACCGTATGACTATACCGACACAACCACATTAGACATGGGCTTAGAACCACATGACTTTGAGAACAACAGTGACAGGGAGGATGAGATAAGTAGGGAAATAGAAGTACTGAGGGCTATTCATATAGGACCTAATATTAGATCTAGAGCAAAGAAAACTCCACTAACCTACAGGCCCCACTACTATCTGATAACTCTGGCACTCCTATTTTTGTCCCTTGGAGCCATCGCGATATGAAAGGTTTGGCTATGAAATTGCTAGTATCTAGTCTGGTATCTCTAAATTTTCGCTGTTTCTAACCAGCAGACCTCCTACTCCGGACCACAATGCTATCGCGTTACTTATTTCTCTGCTCACTGGTGAGGCCTCTTCCTGAGCTACGGCCATCTGGTTTACCAACGGTCCCGAGGTCAACAACCTGCAGAATTTCCTCACAGCTTACCGTAGCACTTTTCACCATCCTCGGCACGGCGTCTCTGCAGGGGATGAGCTCCGTCGCCTGACACAAGGGAGAAGGAACATGGCCGAGTACGCACTTCAATTCCGCACGTTGGCGGCTTCTAGCGGTTGGAATGACACCGCACTTATTTTCCAATTCAAGGCTGGACTCACTCCCAACATCCAGAAAGAACTAGTGTATCGTTCCCTAATCATGAGTTTGGGGGAAATCATTGAACTGTCTATTCAACTAGACTTCCACGTGTCGACCCAGCACCCGCAGTCCCTTCAGCCCCGCTAGTTAGTGATCACCGCTAGCCATGAACCAATGGAAATGGGTCGGACACGGCTGACAGAACAACAGCAGAGAGAACGTCCACCTGTGTCTATACTGTGGAGAGGCTGATCCCCAACTTCCTGAGTGTCCTGCTAGGCCGGAGAGGCAAGCTAAGGCAGCGAAGGAGCGAAGAGGTCCAAGGCGACACCACCAGAACCTAAATCACAGAAGTTGAGCTTGTTCGGGTCTTCCTGCAAGACCAATTCTCGTATATACATCCAAGTATGTCATGATTCCCATGTTTGTGTTGTAGCGGCACTAATCGATTCCGTTTCGGAGGGCGACTTTATCGAGGAACGTCTGGTGCAGAAACTTCAGATACCTACAGTCCCTCTGGAGACCCCTCTATGCATATCCGGAGTCAGTGGTAAGATCGTGGGTAGTCTCACCCATCATACTATCCTGACTATTACGCACAGGAGCGCTCCATGAGGAAAAGAGGACCCTGTACGTCATGACTGCCACCATCTCTCCAATCATTCTGGGACAACCATGGCTACATGAGCATAACCCTACCATCACCTGGGATCCACTGGACATCTTGGCTTGGTCGACAACATGTCAAGCTCGGTGCTTGATCTCTCCAATCAAGAACATGGCCGTGGCTGCCATGCACTCTTCCTTCGAGGTCCTTCCAACTAATGTCCCTTCTGCCTACCAGGATCACCTTGGTGTTCAGCAATGGCCATGCCTGTTGTTTGCCTCCGCACCGTGAGTACGATTGTGCCATTAATCTATTACCAGGCTCAAGGATTCCTCGTGCTACACTCTATCCGCTATCTGTCAAAGAGACCGGAGTTATGGAGAAGTACATCAGCGAGGCTTTAGCACAGGGGTTCATCCGTCTATCCAAGTCTCCAGCCAGCTCCAACTTCTTCTTTTTTTCCCCCAGAAGGATGGCACCCTCCGCCCTTGTATCGACTACCGAGAGCTCAACAAGATCTCCAAGTGGTATACTTACCCCATCCCACTCATCCTCTCAGCTATGGAACAACTCCATAAGGCAAGACTCTTCACTAAGCTCGACCTTTGTAACGCTTATAACCTGGGGAGGATCAAGGAGGGAGACTTGTGGAAGACTGCTTTTAATACCACGGCCGTGCACTACGAATATTTGGTCATGCCCTTTGGCCTCACTAATGCCCCATCAGTGTTCCAGTGTCTCGTCAACAACGTCCTGAGAGAATTTTTGGGTAAATGCGCTATTGTTTACCTTGATGACATTCTGATCTACTCTCTTGATCCTAGTTCTTATCTTACCAACACAAAGAACATTCTTAAACGTCTACTGGAACAGGGACTCTACGTTAAGGCAGAGAAGTGCGAATTCGACCAGAGGGAGATTGCCTTTTTGGGGTATATCATCAAAGATGAAGGCATCCAGATGGACCCCAAGAAAGTCAACGCAGTGCTGGAATGGAAGACGCCTAGTTCTATCAAGGAACTACAAATTTTCCTGGGGTTTGCTAACTTTTTCCGTAGATTTATAAGGTCTTTCAGTTTGATTGCACTTCCGCTGACCAACCTACTTAATGGCAAACCACGGAGACTCGACTGGTCGGAAAAAGTGGAAACGGCCTTCGAGAAGCTCAAACAGGCGTTCACCACAGCACCAGTGCTCGTACACCCTGATCCGGAGTCCCCGTTCATCGTCGAGGTCGATGCTTCCTCTCTGGGTGTAGGAGGCATCCTCTCCCAACGTCAGGGTGAGCCTCCGAGACTGCACCCCATTACCTATTTCTCTCGCAAACTCACCTCAGCTGAGCAGAACTATCACGTGGGGGCCCGGGAGCTGTTAGCGATCAAACTTGCGTTTGAGGTGTGGTGTCATTGGCTCATGGGAACCAAGTTCCCAGTCACCGAAACCTGGAATACCTCAAGTGTGCTCGTCGTCTGAATGCCAGACAGGCCCGGTGGTCGCTGTTCTTCAACCGTTTCGAGTTCACGGTGACGTACAGACCAGGGAAGGACAATGCGAAAGCGGATATTTTCTCCCGCATATACGAAGACCAAGAGACGACCTAACTGGTCGAGTGACCGTGCAAGTGGTCCTGCCACAACGAGTCTTTGTAAATACTATCTCCTGGGGATTGGACAAGGACATTCAGGAGGCCAACCAAACGGAACCTTCGTCCAGTAAGTTTAAGACACCTCTTAATAAGACTTTCGTTCCTCCCCAGCACACAAACCCTAGTTCGGGTCATCCGGGGCAAACCGCACTGTAGAAAAGATTTCTCAGAAGTACTGGTGGCCATCAATGCAGGCAGAGATCAGCAGAGACATCGCCTCGTGTGCCACCTGTGCAGCATCGAAGGTGCCTCGTCAGCAACCCAGAGGCAAACTGAAGCCCTTACCCGTACCACACCGCCCTTGGAGCCATATCACAATCGACTTTGTGACGAACCTCCCCGTTTCTGAGGGTACTACCATCATCCTCACTGTAGTAGACCGGTTCTCTAAGGGTGTAAAATTCTTTGCTCTGCCCGCTCTGCCCTCGGTGTTCCAGATGGCGGAGGCCCTGTTCCACGAGGTGTTCCGTCACTATGGCCTCCCAGAGGATATTGTATCCGATCAGGGACCTTAATTTACATTGGCCATCTGGGAGGCCTTCATCAAGAAGCTGGGGGCGTCAATCAGTCTTACCTCTGGTTACCACCCGGAGAGTAATGGGCAGTGCAAGCGGGCTAACCAGGAGGTGGGTAAATTCCTCCGCTCATACTGCCAGAATAATCAAAATGACTGGGCTACATTCCTCCCATGGGCTGAGATTGCCCAGAACTCCCTGAGAAGCTCCAGCACCACGATCACTCCTTTCCAGTGTACCTTGGGTTTCCAACCCCCTTTTGCCCCCTGGGACCTCACTCATTCCAATGCCCCTGCAGTCGACAAGTGGTTTCAAAGGAGCGAAAAGGTCTGGGAAACCGTTCACCGGCAAATCACCGAAAACAACACCCAGGCCAGAAGGACCGCAGAAGGAGTGAGGGTCCTACGTACCAGATCGTGGACAAGGTCTGGTTGTCCACCAAGGATCTACGTATCCCCGGTTCCAGAAAACTGACGGCGAGATACATCGGCCCATTCCCCATATTTAAAAGAGTTTCTGACGTGACTTTTACATTACAGTTACCGACCCAACTCAGAATCTAACCATCGTTTCACATCTTCTTTCTGAAACCCTTTACCCCTGGGCCCCTTGACTCCCAACCCCATCAACAGCTCTTCCAAGAACTTACTCATGACCTCCCCCTGTACACCATCGACCGCATCCTCGACTCCCGTAGGACTGACGCAGGACTAGAATATCTAGTCGACTGGGAGGGTTATGGCCCTGAGGAACGTTCTTAGACTAAGAGGACTGACATTCTGGACAAATCCCTTCTCGAAAAATTCCACCTGATGCATCCACAATGGTAGGTCGAGGGGTCGTCCCTGTTCCTAGCCTATTCCAGAGGTACATCACCCTCCGTCCCATCCAGTTCCAGGTGTCCCAACATCTCTCCATCTCCAGTAGCTCACGGTCCCGTCCGTCCACCGCCTCGAGCAGTTCACCCACCCTCTTTACTTCTCTATTCTATTTAGTGTTTACAGTTCATTTTCCTTCTCTTCTCTACGTTTCACTCTATCCTTATACTGTCATAGCATTTATTAGTTTGACCCTATCTCCTAGAATCCTTATTGTAGCCTTTTCTTCTCCATTGTTTCCCTTCCTGTCTGAACCACTATTATTTTAGTTTGTTGTTTTTGTGCTCGGTGTGTTCTCTGCTCTCTGTGTCCAGGTTCCCATCGCTACCCTGGTTCGCAGTCGTTCTTCCCAAACAGCAGCCTACTCCCTTCCATTGCTCCTCCTGCCTATTGCCTCCATATGCTTGTTGCTCATTACTGCTGTGCCTATCCTTCAATAAACTACCGTTGTTTTGCATATACGTCTCCGACTTGCTCATTACAGCAACGTTCTGACAATTATATAGTTATTATTCATAAATATGATTAAACATATGGTTTCTGTGCATCAATATTTGTATTCACATTTTTTTACAGCAGTTCTCCCACTCGTTCTGTCGCTTCCTCGTAAGTACTACGGTATAAATCTGCAGAAAACGTGGAGTGATGCTCAGACGTACTGTCGAGCAAATCACATCGACCTGGCGACCTTCGATACTGAAGCAGAACAGACGCAACTTTATATAGAATCTCAGAAACAACAGATCACTCCTGCTGCCTGGATCGGACTCTACAAGGTGGATCATGAATGGCGCTGGGCCTATAAAGAAACACTACTGGTCTGGGGATACTGGGCACCATCAGAACCCAACAACGGCAACGGCAACGAAGAATGTGTAGGATTAAATCCATTAGGTTGGTGGGATGGAAATTGCATGTCTACACTACCCTTTGTGTGCTTTGATGGTAAGTACCACTAATCATGGTATTTGGTTAAATGTAAATGATGTTATAACATTGTTTATTAAATGAATCCTACTAAACATTGATGTCTTGTTTCATTGTTAGAGAAACTCACAGGTAACGACAGGTACATTTATTACTCTGTTTCAAAGTCGTGGTACGATGCTCAGTACATCTGCAGAGTGCAACATACAGAACTCGCCAGCACAGTTAATTCAGATGAACTGTCAGTTGTACAATCAAAGATTCCATCAGGTCAAATTTGGATCGGTTTGCACAGAGTCTCCTGGTGGTGGTCAGACCAGACCATCCCATCCATCATTCAGTGGTACCCAGGACAACCTGACAACTACGTATACAATGAAAACTGTGGTTATTTTGCTTATGGTCTCGCTGCAGACGCTCCTTGTGATCATATCGTACCATTCCTCTGTTACAGATGTGAGTAAAGTTCAGTTCCTGATTTACACACTTTAGATTTCAGAACAATAACTCTGGATCTTCATGATCTTTTGTACCTGCAGTTATAACAGGACAGCAGCAGATGATCAGGATCAAGCTTCAGTCGGATCAGGACCTGAATGATCCTGTGGTGAAGACGGCTATTTTGGAGAAGGTAGGTCCAGGGTTAGTTGGTGATGTAACTTGGTGATTCTTTAATTTTAAGGATCTTTGTAGTGATGAAACTGTTTTCTGTTCTTCAGATTCAGCAGCTTCTTCTGAATTATGGGGTGAAAATCATCAAACTGAATTGGAAAAAACAAGCAGATGGACTTTCAATCCACAAGATCCCACCACAAACACTCACTTAACTAAACTAGCCTTAACTAAACTAGCCCTAACTAAACTAGCCCTAATTAAACTAGCCTTAACTAAACTACCTATAACTAAATTACATATTTGTAAACTACACCAACCATAACTGCAATATTCATAACTACACTACCCTTAACCACACTACCCATATCTAAACCATTCTCAACTAAACTACCCATAACTAAACATCACATAATTAAACTACACCTAACTAAACAAACTATAACTAAACTACCCATAGTGAACGTACCCATAACTTCACTACCCATAACTATACCACCCTTAACTAAACTAACCACAACTACACCACCCTTAAATATACTACCTATAACTACACTACCAATAACTAAACTACCCATAACCAAACTAAACTACCTATATTTTACTACCCAATAACTAAACTACCCATAACTACACCACCCATAACATTTACACCATCCATTACTTAACCACCCATACCTACGCTAACCATAACTACACTACCAAACTTATAACTGAACTACCAATAATAAAACTGCACACAACTACATTAACCATAACTTCTCTACATAGAAATGAATTACTTCTAATTACCAACCCATATTTAAACTACCCATAACTATTATACCAATAAATATTTGTATGATTTGGGTGGAGATGACATATTGTATTGTTTGCTTGATGAAGGTAAATTGGATGATTGAATGATGAATGTGTATATTTCACTCGGTTCTGTTAGGTTAGTTAATGTAATATTTAATGTTATATTTTTCAGTACTAGTTGTAGGTTAATTTAGAGATCAAATATGATTCTGAGTTGTGAGGATTTAATTAAATATTAGTAAAATAATCCTACTGCATTATTCAGTGCTGATATTTAAGAATGATTGTTTTGGTCAAAACCATTTGAAACGTTGATATTTACTTTTTGTTCGATTCTATTATGTAATAATATTGGCTTCAACCCCCTGGTGTCAGTGTTCCAGTAATCGTAATACAACCAGACTGCCACCAAAACATCATATTTTATACATAAGGATTTTTACAGCTATTTACATGGGGTAAGCTAAGTTATGCTAAGCTAAGTTATGCAAAAACAGCTGATTATGACCTTTGATCGGGTCACATGTAACCAAATGTAAAGCTAAACATAAACATATAAATGACAAATGTATTTGATGACATCATTTTCAATACTGCTGCTAATCTATTGGATCCGATTTATAATTCCTGTGGTACCTGCGTGTAGTGTACACACAAAGAATTAATTTATTCTTTTATTTTACTGTGTCTTTATGTTCACAATGGGGAGGGGAAACACTTACCTATTGATCCACACCTGGCTCCTGAACATTCAAGGTGAAACGTCAGTGTCAGACTTTAGTACTAAATACAATACTACTGTAAATCCCGATCATATATCTGACCAATGTGAAACTAAGAACC
>JAOTRQ010092684.1:0-10702 GCA_028565875.1 Hoplisoma paleatum
GTACAACGAAATGTTTCTCTTCGCATATCCCAACTTGTCTGGAAGTTGGGGGTCAGAGCGCAGGGTCAGCCAATGTAAGGCGCTCCTGGAGCAAACAAGGACCCAGCAGTGGCCATGTAGCAGAGCCTGGATTTGAACCCCCAACCTTTGGGGTTCACAGTCCAACGCTCTACCCAGTTAGGCTACACTGTCCCTAAGATGTGTTATAAGAGGCTTGTTTATGTCCTTGTCTTATGAATGGTAATGTATTGTAGTCTGGTGTTAGTGTAGTTAGTGGTAGTAAGTATTAATTAAAGGTAATATGAGTCTAGGTCGTGTTGCGTTTTGAGGATGTGTGATGGGGTCTTGGTTTTGGTCTTATGTGGTACCGTTTTTATTGGTCTTTATGACCTACTAGTGTCTGATGGAATGGCTTTTAATCCAGTATCACAGTTCCTGAAGCTTCTGGTCCGGATGATCGCGTCACGTGGCATTAAAATCTTCCTCTGTCACATGAAAACACATATAAACACGTCGCCCTGCATTATTAAAACACCCGGTTTGAACGTCAGTGTGTGGGATCGCGTTATGAATGCACATGGGGCATTTGCTTAATTGTCCTCCTTTTCAAGTAAAAGCTGGTTAATTGTATGGACGCTTTTCATTCCTTTGTGAGTGCCGGCTGAATATAGTGCCTGGCATTTTTAATGGACTCGCTCTCTGGGTGATTAATGAACAGCCTGTTTACAAAAAAGTGCACAATAGGTTTAAATCGTACACAATATGTTTATAAAATAATACCTTTATACAAGAAGTATTCCGACGCATAGCGGTGACTGTCGGGAACCAAAGAGTTTGTAAGGTCAAAAACAGGTCCAGGACTGTGGTACAACTTTTATTAACACACACTATACATCATTTATTCAGTATGTAAAGTTCCACTATTCTGGTAGGCATCCATCGTTAATCCATCTGTGAGTGCAAAACATAGAGAATCTGAATATATCCCCTATCCCCCTAGACCTGTTTATTTTACCTTTATTGCCTCCCAAATTCTCAGGTATTTATTCTTCACCAGTATGTAGAGGCTGCTCGGCTCAATAGGTGTTCATGAGTTCATGGTTCATACCTACTTGGGCACTGATGCACCACATTATAATATTTTACTTGTTTGTCTTCGGACATAGGACATCGTCTGGTCAAGCAACGGTGAGCCTGGACTGAGAGAACTATTCAGTATAGATTTTCATCTCATCAAGCTGTAATGTAATAGATGGACTAAAGCTAAACCTTATGCTAAAATTACCTTGCTTTAAAATTATGTTGCTATAAAAAAAAAGAAATACATATATACATTGCAAACGGTTTATAAAATAAAGTGAGAGAGTGTCCAGTAAAGTAGGTAGTAGTGATAAAGTGTTTAGTGGTGTAATGGTACGTGGTGTGTTGCCGTATTTTAGGGCCTGCAGGTCATGATCGCATGCTAGGAACGAAACACTAAAAATCGTGGAACGTCATGGACACGATTGTGTGTTCTGTTAGAAGGGCCCCTGATTCTCGGGGTCACTGGTAATAGTCCTGCATGTCCTGCACTTTGAGTATTTTACAGTTTTAGAGGTTTTACGATCGATGAAACGTCCAGCTGTGATTTGTTGACAAATTCAGCCTCCAGTTAAACTTAGGAACCACCGATCCATCTAGCGGTGTCAGCGCGGTGGTATATAGTCCTCCAGAGAAGCGTCTATTACTGTAGGATAGTGTGTGTGTGTGTGTGTGTGTGTGTGTGTGTGTGTGTGTGTGTGTGTGTGTGTGTGTGTGTGTGAGTGTGTGGACTTTGGTGCTCTACAGGGGTTTGTAGAAGAAGCAGTGGTCAACAGATCTATCACTCAATTCCTATTTCACTCTTGATAAAACACTGAAGGTCACGACTGAAGCTGGAACTACAGGAGCCACGTCATCGTGCTCCAGATCATGATGGATCCAGAATAACACACACACACACACACACACACACACACACACACACACACACACACACACACACACACACACACACAGAGAGAGAGAGAGAGAGAGAAACACACTCAGGGAGGATAGGGTGGTAAAACATTCCACTTCTAACCATTGTGTTTAAAACACTAATATTAATACTACTCACAAATTATGGAAAATTGGTGGAAATCTCTGAACTGTCATGCTTTCACCTAGTGGTGGTATGAGATAATGAGACCTGGAATAGAAGCAGTGTTTTTATTGCTTTTGTAATAAACTAGTTTTGGTTAAGTGGTCAATTCCTTAAATATGTTTAAATGATAAGCTAAATATTCCACAGTTTTGAAGCAAATACAGAAAAGTTCCACTTAAAGCTTTGAATCACTGCTTGTATTGCTTTCTTAATATGAGCAGGCATCTAGACATTAGCTTCGGCTATGTCAACTCTCTGAATTGAATCACTGCTGCTACCTTCCGGTCACAAGCCCAGTTCTCTTAACCACTTGCCCATTAACCCAAATTCCCACAATGTACCTATGATGACAAGTTTTGACAGCTCTAGTATTTCAATAAAGACCCAATTAGACAACCATTAGAACATGTCTTCATGGGAATATCTAGCAACAATGTTATGGATTATGTATTTATTTATATATGAGAGAATGAGTTAAAACTTCTTTCAAAAATCTTGAAAGTTCAGTATTTAGTGAAATACGACTGACCTCCAGTCAGCAATACCAAGAAAATCAGGGAGAGCAAGACTCCAGCTTAGAGAATTCGTCCTGAGTTGGCAGTGAACGTTACATCCTGGATACTGCAGTTTCCTTTATTGAGTCTCATCAGTATTTGGGTGACAGTGGAACGTTCCTGCGCGGGACGCTCGGCTATTGCTTCCTATGAGTGAATAATGCTCATAAAACTGTCACACCCCTTTGTTTTTTATTTGTTATCTTGATAACAAATTATAATATTTTTATAATAATAGAAAATGTTTAACCACCTATTGATTGGGTGCGAGTGATTGAATAAAAATGTTTAAATAAGATCTCGAAAGTTTAAAGTTAAGAAAGGAGCCAATCTGTACACCAGTTTGTATTCATTCGTTTAAGGTGTTATTGACCCTTGGGCAGCACTAGTGTCTAGTTTTAGTGCATATAAACTTGTTTATACATAGTTTGTAATCAATATTGCTAAATCTTTCCGTACCCACTGGGCCACCAAAATATAAAACCGGTCTGTGGAGCAGAAACGGTTTGGTAAAGTTGATATGATATGAATCTCCTCAGTTGTAACTACTAATGCATACTAACACCTACGCCTGATTATGTGTGAAGTGCATAAACTCATCTGCATAGTGTGTGTACACAAGTAATGTCCTGTTTAATTTATGATGCACTCTATTAGCCGGAAAGCATCGAGCGAAAGAGACGGAGATCATTCTTCACATTAAAATATGATGAGGAAAATGATTCTGCTGCTTGATGAGTGATGAGTCAAACTACTTAAATTTATTAAAAGGCCAGACACTGCTGATGTTCAGGCAGATGCTGGAGGGAGTACTGGACTGGTCTTATGGAAGCAATGATTAGCTAAAGAACATATTTTACATGAGGGCAGGTAACAAACGCCTCTACAAACCCTGACTAACCAACTAATCATCATAAATATTAAAACAATTTCTGACAACAGTATAGAACAGCTGTAAGCACCAAGAGCACTTTCCAAATTTAATGTTAGTCCTAATCACGGTCATCTATGCACCACGAAGTAATCCACCACCTCAATGCTAGGGGGTGTCTAGTTTCTGAGGGTTCTGTCATGTTTGTGTTTACTCTCCAGTTTCAGCAACAACTGATATAGATCGTTGTAGATTTAATCATAATAATAACTTATATAGCGCCTTTCACAATCCCAAAGACGCAGACATATAAAAAAAACAATATAATAACTAAGTGGAATAGTGGGATGATTTAATGGGAGATTAAAGCTGATCAATATTGAACAATGAATGATTTTGAATGTTAGATCATAAACAAAACATTGTAAATATCAAGGTGCGAGTATTTTATTGGCATGCGCATGACATTGTTTTGATGGCTATCGTGATTCCTGTTGTGGTCTGCATCGTTTCAGCTTGACTAGTAGTTTGAAAAATTTGGAGGTGCACATCGAGCAACATAAGGCACTGCATTGGCTTTACATGGTAAGGAACAGAGGTGATTCATCACAGGGAAGGTAAATAGTAGCAATTATGCATGTAACCATGTATCACAAATCAATTTAGGATTTAGGATGTTAAATGAATGTATATGATGCAGTATGTAACACATTATCAATTATTTTGATGAAGAGTGTAGCAACCAAAAGAGAAACTCTGCTTGCCTTTATCAAAAGCATGAGAATTAAGCCTACAAAATACAGGTAGATGATTTTCATTGGACAGCACTGATTTATAAGACGTCGTTTTTTGTTCATCTAAACATTTAGTTAACAGCTGCAGAACCCAAAATCAAATTGATTTGACTGAAGTGTCAATCGCTTGAAGACGTGTTGAATGTTGAGCTGGTGAAAAGCTGATCAAAGTGTTTGTGTGCAGCCTGATGAAGTCGGTTGGTGTGTGTGTGCGGGGGGGGGGCTGTGTTTCTGTTCTACACACCTATTGTCCTGGCGCTTCCGTGTTTACAGACCCCGGCATAACCATCCACAGGAAGAAAAACAAATTCTTATCAGAGGTGCACAGAGACCTGCACTGTCTCGTCACCTTTAACCCTGAGAGCAGGAATGGCTGCCGGATTGTGTACAGGTAAACGGCAATGGTAATTCCTAAACATTTTGGGTGTAATTTATTTCTACCACCAGTAGATGGGAGCAGCGTCTCATTGCTGCGTGTTGCCTGTTTGTAGATTCTAAACCGTTACAGCACTTATACCAGAGTAACTAATTGTTAAAGTTATTAATTACTCTTCATTGACACAAGAGTAACTATTTACATTTACTTGTATTATTAACCTGTTCTTAAACTTGAAAGAATGGTTTAAGTAAAAAAAAAAATTAAAATATACTTTTTTACTTTTTCTGCATCGGCAATGAGGCAACGACATCATCTGGTGTCAAATTGATGTAGAAGTATGAATCAGGTTTTAGACAAAAGACACAGCGCCCCCTTCTGTTAAAACATGTAATGTTTAGAGAATTGAGCTTGTGATCGGAAGGATGCAGAGGTTCCGACAGCTAAGACAGATGTGTCCTTGAGCAAGGCACTCAACCTTTAACTGCTGTCTAAGTGCCGTGACTAAGACTGCCCACTGTGCTGGGCATGTGTGCTCAATCTTGCCCCCTAGTGTGTGTTCATTAGTGTGATTAACTAAACGAATTGGTTAAATGCTGAGGGTTAGTTCCAAAGTGTGTAAAAGCAACTTTGCTTACTCAAGTAAAAGTACAATATTGAGAGAGTGCAATATTTTAATATTTTGGTACTCATTCTACAAAATACAGTACAAAATAAAACCATCAATCAGTTAGTTTGACTTGAACATGACATCGAAGTTAAAGTGGCCCACAGCAGGCCGCCAGGCATGTCATGGAATCAGAACTGGAGCACACACACGCACACGCACACACACACACACACACACACTGTCCTCACCGATGTGTCCATGTTACTGACCTTTCTGGGATATCTGGAAATTCAGTGCACCATGACTGTGACACCTGTCCCAGTTTCGAACTTGTTTATGATTTATTAATATACACACTTGGTTGATGCAGCTGTAAATGCAGCTACAAATCCCCAGCAATGTTATCAGCCAGTTAGGTGTATCACATGAGCACCCTAATAACAAAAATCTAGCCAGATATTGAAAAGTGTAAATATCATGGCAACTGTCGAATCACAATAAAAACTTTTTGAGTTTATACTTTTGTGTCGACTTGACGCAAGATGGCACTGCACCTCAGTGTCGGCATTTTTCTTTTATACGTAGTTATGTATCACCGTCATACATGCACCGCAGAGTAACTCACTGCCACAGCACTAGGGGGTGTCAGCTTTCTGGGGGCTTTGTCGCATTTGCGTCCGGTTTTAAAGACGAACGAGAAGTCTTTGTCAATTTTAGCTGCTTGATATTGAACAGCAAATGTTTTTCTTATGTTGCATCGTAAACATCAAGGCACCACCATATGAAGAGCTAATCATTTATTTACATCCTTTATTACTTTATTGTTTAATGCTCTATTGTGCTCCCCCTTTTGGTCTGTGTCATTACCCCATGAGGTCGAGGTTTTGACGCTCAGTTACAAAATTTTGTAGATGCATTTAAGGTGACGCAGGGACTCTGTTTAAGGTTGCCATGTTGATGCAGAGTCTGCCTAAAAAATAAGTCCTGGGTTCCATTCACAGGTCTAGTGAGCCCGGTTATTTCCATGAGGAGTTTGAATGTTCTTTCCATGTCTGTTTGGGTTTACTTTGGGCCCGCCGGTTTCCTCCCACAGTCCAAAAGCATGCAAGTGCGGTAAACTAGAGATAGAAAATGATCCATGAGTGTGTTGACTAAAAGCTTGTGTGATAAATAAAAACTTCCTGTCATAATTGAAAGCAAAGTGTAAAACATGATGTTAAGATCCAAATAAACAATCATTACTTCTGTTGTTTATTGTGCTCAGACAGAAGAACTCAATATTTTAAAGTGTGTCAACATTCTCCCTCACTTCCCTCTGTCTGTTTTAATTTCTTGGTGTGAATAATTGTGTTTAACAATCGTAAAAACGTGCGTCCCGACAGCTTTTCTCCCTGGTGTGTGTTTCTGAACGCCTCAGGGACGTGTGGTGCCGCTTTTTAAAGCGCTGACGGATAAGCGGGAGGAAGGACTCGAACAGAACAGCGAGTATTTGCGAATGAGTTAGCGAATAAAGATGATGCACATCCATCTCTGTTGGATTAATTAGCGCCGTGGCTCATGGAGGAAGGATGGCTTTAGCACAGGCTGTTAGCCTGTTCCGCCGAGCAGATGGAAACGCCGGGCGCTCCCAATCATTCAAGTTTGACGTAGCTTCACGGTGGCGTATGTTCTGCGTAGAATTGGAACGCGGCACGGGACCGTTCCTCTGGCGGCCGGTGCCGAGGATGCTGACCTGAAGGAAGATTTATGGCGTGTTATTATTTTAGATGCAAATGATTTTCTGATTCATGGCAGCTCTGAGAAATGTTCGCTTTGACCCGGGTATGTGTGGGTGGGCACGGAAATCATGACCGGTTCTCCATTGGTCTTTGAGCACATACACTAACACTGAACACGTATAACACTGTGACGTGAATAATGTTATCTCTTCATCATGACACCAGTTGGTGGGTGGAATATATTACATAGCAAGTTTCAGTCGAAGTCGAATGAGCGAGGGCCAGATTGTGATGGCTACATGGCCGGAGAAGAGCATCTCCAAAAAAATGGTTTAGTCCATTCTGCAGTGGTCAGTACCTATTAAAAGTTGTAGGAGAAGGTAACAGTGGAAAAGCCTCACTGATTTGCTAAAAAGAATGTGCAGGCCAGTCCTGATAGAAAGAAGTCAAAATATACATTTTAACCAACTCTGAAGAAAACAATGTTAGGAAAGTGGTCATAATTTTTTGCCTGATCAGTATGATTAGTATGTAGGTTGACTTGCAACAAGGTACTTTGATCTCAGAGAGGGAATCTCCTTTCCACATATTTGTGTGGATTTACTCCAGGTGCTCTGGTTTTCTCCCACAATCCAAAAACATGCAAATTGTCCATAAATGTGTTTGAAGAAAACTTGTGTAATGAATAAATATTGTGCGTTTGTCATGAATGTAACCAAAAATGTTAAAATCTTAATAACACGCTATGTACATATTACAATTTTCTATTATACAATAAAACATCACTGTTCATTTTGGTCAAACACCAAAAAACCTGGGAAAGACACAGGACAATGAAGCACAACTGCCAAAGTTATGGAGCAACGTAAAATTTAGGAAGAACTGGAATGTCAGAACTAGTCTAACAGTATTAAAAGTAGCCATCTGTGACCGTCGTCCTTTAGATGGGTAGCTACACTGTTGGTGAGAGAGGACCGCCGAGGTTCTGGAAGTGGATTCTTATCGGACCTGGTGGCCGCCACTCTGGTGCTAACAGCGCCTCACTGATTTATCTTGGCCTGCCTTTAATAGGCCGCTCAGCTCTCTAGGATCTCAAGCAGAGATTAGTTTAGGTTAGGTTTATTGTATGGACAAACGTATTGGGACGCAACTTACAAATGTTTCTCGTACAACAGTTGGTAACAGGTACGACGTGATATGCTTCTGTGTCTGCAATAGTTCAGCAAGAGTTTTTAGGATAGTCCTTTTCCTGTTTCAGGACAACTGTGCTCAATAAAAACCATAAAGAGTTCTGACATCAGCCTTTCATTTAAATATAAATGTAAATCTCAGGTTCTGGAGTTAGGGTTCGAATCTAGCTTTGCTATAAACTGATGTACGTAAGGTTTTCGTAGCCTATAGCATAAAACACCTTTTTCCTTAAAATAAAAATTTTGCCTTGAAACCCTTAAATGCTTCCTTAACTGTTAAATCATCCATAAGTAATCCTTTAAAACTGTTAAGTGTTGCATGATGTTCCTTAGCACTCAATTCCCTCAGTATTATTTAAGGAACACAAGTCATCACCTCAAAACCCAAGAGATGGAGCATATGGTGGCGCTTCTAAGAAAGTCACAATCCTCCATCATTTATATATAAGCATTTTTATTTATCAGTTAATTCTGACCACATGTCTTTAAAAATTTATTTTAAATTTAATTTGCAATTTTCTTCTTTCTTGATCCAGTTTAGTAGATAGGTAGGTATCAGCAACAGAATAAGGATCTTTAGAAAACTGCCCTTTCTGTGTTGCGGTTCTCTTTGATTATAGGGAAAAATCATTCAGGTATTTCTAAATCAGTTTACAGTTTACAGTCTAAATCAGTTTACTTTAGTTCAGTTTAAAATAAGTTTTCTTCTAAAAAAAATCTCTTTTGATTAGCAACTGTTGAGAGTTGAGTGTTCTTGCTTCTTTCATCTGCCTCCCACTTAAATCCAGGACTGGAGTGGAAAATTCCACCGAGTTGAATTTGAACAAAGTGCTGTGATTTATTCTGCCGTTTTTGTTAAGAAGCCTGCATGTAACAACCAACAATTCCAGCCCACACTGAGTTTTCAGACTAAAAAAAACTGAAAAATAGACACGTGCGTCACACGCAGGAAGCAGGATAAAAAAAATCTATAAACAGAATCAGTAGAAGTGCTCGAACGGCCAGAAACCGGAGAGGGGAGAATAGCCAGTCGACTGGAGACGGGAGGGAAATGAGGAATTGTTAATTGCGATTTCCAGATAAAAATTGTACTGCTGGAGCGACAAGTGGTCGCGTCACTGGGTCTCCCCGCCACCCCGTCAGACGAGGCCACTCGGGTACAAAGGAGCACAAAGACAGTAGCGAGATGCTCGCTAAAATTAGCTTTGTGATTTAGACTGGCTTTTAGGATGGAGACTTTAAGGAAAGGGAGTTGCTAGACGAGATTGAGTAAGCAGTTAAGCAGATACGCTCATAAACACTTATAAAACGTGGGCTTTTTAGACCAGGGATAAAAGACATAGCAGTTAGAAATAAGTAAAGTTTGGTACTCAAAAAAGGACTAATAATGCTCAGCGTTGACCCTAGAGATTCAACGATTTACTCTGTCCACGATACTACATCGTGATCTCAATACTAGGGTCACCATATGATTTGTTTAACTGAAGACAAAACAACCTAACAAATCGTTTAAACTCAGAAAATAGGAAAGTAAAAAAGGTTTTTATTTATTTATCTAAAACAGGGGTGCCCGAATTATTTCTAATAGGCTGGAGGTTAGTTTCAGTGGTTCAGTGAAAGATTGTGCTTTTTTACACAACATTACAGTTGTTTTATTGTAAAATAATAGACTACTGTTTATTCTAATTAACCGTGCTTTTGCTGATTCTAATGGGTAATAAAATGCTAATTTATAAAGAAAACATTCATGGCAAATAATAGAATACCTCTTCACCATTGTGCTTTTTACACACATATGATCCCAATCGGTACAGTGTATTTAACCTAATCGGTACAGTGAAACACACATTTACACACGCTAGTGATTACACACTAAGTGACAGCAGTGAGCAGTGGGCACTCCTAGCCATGGCACCCAAGAAGTAGTTAAATGTTCAGTGCCTTGCCTGATTCTTGGAATCAAACCAGCAACCTTCTGACAACAAGCCCAGTTTACTCACCACCAGGTCATGGCTGCCCTGTTTATATGATTTTATCTATTATCTAAACAAGATGTGATTTAGAGGTTATGTAAACTATAGAAATGTAAAATTACAGAAAATATAGCTAAATCGTGGTAATCAAAACAAAACCAAACAAAAAAAGACAAAAGTTGACCCTACTTTGAGGTGAAGAAAATCTTGAGCAGCCCTAATATCAAGAACAAACATTATTTTATTTCTAAGGAAGTTGTGAACTACAAGATTAATGTTTTGTATTAAATGATATATTGCCAAGGATCCAATGTGTCAACATATTCTTGTCAAAAGTGAATCGATTTGTATCAATTCTTTGCAGAATTACTACCATGTTTCCCCGAAAGTAAGACAGTGTCTTACTTTCTTTTTATCCCCAAAAGCCCCACTATGTCTTACTTTCGGGGTAT
>JAOTRQ010092695.1:0-10701 GCA_028565875.1 Hoplisoma paleatum
GGGGGGGGGGGGGGGGGGGGGGGGGGGGGGGGCACCTCAAAGGCACTTCATTCGTGATCTGCTGACTGTCGGACTCGAACCGGCAACCAGGCCGAGGCTGCTCTGGGTGAAGGTATCCTTTTCTTCCTTGTAATAAGTAATTAATAACATCTGTAAACACAACGAACGCCATTAGATGCACATCTGTGTGATAATTATATATATCGATTGACTAGTTATCAAGCTACGTCCATGATACGCAATAATCGGTGCAATTACACGATCATAACGAAGTAATAACATGGCGGCGTGTCTTGCTCTTGTAGGAATGCAGTAGATGCAGCGGTGTGGATCCCAAGTGTGTATTCGTTGCGGCTGTGCACTAGATTTGTCTGTGGACCTCTGAACACACCGACCACAGGATGCTCTCTGCTTCATATATCTGGTCGTCGTGATACCATCCTTCAGGCACTGACAAAAATCCCTAACAACACTGTTGCACTTGCTGCACATGACGGTGTTTGTTACCGCAGTGCTGAGAATGTGAAATCGAACTATGCATGGAGCATCACATCAGATTTCTAAATGGGGTACAGGGGTGACCATGTGTGCATTAGATACAGTTACGAATAGAACATAATAGAATGGCTTTATTTGTCAATACACAGATACGGATGCCTATCCAACGAAATTCTTTCTTTGCGTATCCCAACTTGTGTGGACGTTGGGGTCAGAGCGCAGGGTCAGCCATCGTACATTGCCCCTGAAAGAGACAGGGTTAACAGACAGGGTCTCGCTCAAGCACCCAACAGATGTGTTGCCGAGCCTGGATTTGAACCCCCAATCTTCCGGGTTAATAGCCCAAAGCTTTACCCACTAGGCTACACTGTATACTGTTATATATTTTCAGTGTTTGTTCAACGGTACATCGTGTATTCTTCAAGGATGCGTCCCATCGCATCGGCGCAGTAATTAAAGGAGCACAAAAATCACCCCAGAACTTTTAATGCCGACTTAATTAGAACTTCCAGTCAGATATAAACAAACTGACTCATTCTGCAAACATTGTGGATTTGCATCACACTGTGACAACCACTCCCAAGTCCTAAAGGGAACAGGATGAAACACAACTGTCAGAATAATTAGCGAAAAGCCTCCTGCCGCAGGACTCGTAAGATCTTGACATGCCTCCTAGCCACCGGAGCTGACCTTTTACCCCAGGTACCTTTTAAACCAGGGAATTTAAAGAACCCATAGTGTAGCTAGCCAGTGTAGTTTAGGCTGATTCGGAGACTTTTCTGCTTCAAAGACTTTTCCAAAGTTTTAAGACAGTACTGTAAACTGTTTATCGCAAATGTCCAAAGAACTCTGCGGTGGGCTGCTTGTGTTTGTACTGACCGCCTTCATTTGTGACTTAAATGCTAAGGTGGTTCCCCCCCCTTCTCTCCACCCTTTGTTCCGTCTTCTTATCCATTCCTATGCAAAAGGTCTACAAGTTCCTCCTGGTCCTGTTGACGCAAATGGCTCGTCAATGACATGCAGAATCCCAGGAATGCTGCTTAAAATATGCCCACACACAGTCGGGTTTGTTGTGTGTGTAGATGCCCTGAGGAATTAGTTCTAGAAATCAACCAAGTAAAGACCCTAATGCTGCTGATCCTGATATGACTGGCCGTGTTTTCTTTTCTTTTCTCTTGCATACGTACGCTCATCACTACATTTACATTTATAGTTTTGGCGTATTGCAGAATCGAAAGCGACTTACAGTAATGACTGAACATGGTTTTAAGGGCTGGACTTAGGACTTTGCTCAGGAGCCCAACAGTACTTTGTTGCGACTTTGTTGTGGTGAGGCTTGAACAGACGACCTAGTCCAGTAATTACCTGTCTAGCAATTTAACAGAGGACAGACCTTAGGACAGAAAAGGCTTACAAACGTACAGGCTGTTCTCTGTCCCAAATATTATGTACCATCAAGACAAGCACAACAAAATTCTCCGGACTACTCTGATCATTCGCCGAAAACTGAACTGATTGAGAACGCAGTTCACCTGCTGTCATTGTGTGAACTAGATAACTCTGAGAATGAAATTAGGTTAATTGCCTCATACTAAATCCCGACATTCTCTGCAAGTTCCAACCCGCACAGGCTTTGTACACTACGTTCAGAGTATGTAGTAACGCTTATAATCAAATGTTTTCATTGATCTTCTAGCAGAATACTAATAACGTATGTGCTATTTCTATACTACAATATGTTCGCTCATTAGTAGTATATACTAATATATATATGATTATATAAATAGCAATCAAGTTCATCATTCTTAACTAAGTGGGAATTGATTTGAAACTTCTTTCGGCTGTCCCCGAGTGATCCACACGATTGATAGGTTTAATGGAGTTGGCGTAGAGAACTAGTTTAAATTGGTGACTAGTTTAAACGATGGGATCATGCTTGAGTTTAAAAGAGATTTCACAATACTTTATTGGAAATAGTTAAATCTGCTGTGTTTAATATTTAGAGGTCTGGAGTAGCCACAATGTTGAATGTGTTTTACGTTCAACAATAAATAGTTATAAAGGCACACGGAGCCGGTGGTACACTGGAATACCATTGTCACTTAACCTAGTACGCCGCTGCATGCGGAAGTACAACCTGATACTCTATTAAACAAAACATGTGATGCTTTTACTCGCTTGCTTATGTGTGAAGGAAGCACTAATTGAGAAGTGAGTTAAGATTTCAGAAAGACCTGCGACCACCAACACAACACTTTTGTAGTCTTTATAAGTATGAACGGAGGTCAGTCAGGGTGTCTGTCGACACCGTTCTTTTGATTACCAAGACTTTTGACACACACTCCTGGATCCTATAGAGATCCTCCTGGATCCTATGTACTCTTTATAGCCGCCAGGAAGCGACCAATTCAGTTATATTAACCTTAAATTAAAATGCTCTATGTATAGTATTGTTGGAAGTATCGGGCGATGCACAGATCCTTTACATCTACATTAACATTCTCAACATTAAGCAGACGCTTTTATTCAAAGTGACTTACAGTTACAACCGAACACCATTTTGGAGCGATGCAGGGTTCAGGCCCTTGTTCAGGGACACAGAGTGGTAACATGGTTCTAGTGGGGTCTTGTGTGAAGTGAAAGTGAAATGTGGGGACCAGGTCCAAAGTTGGAAATAAAAATAAATCTGAATAAGAATTTCCCCTCCTGTTGATGTGTTTTGTTTACACAGACAGCTATGCAATAAAGGACTCGTGTGTGTGTGTGTGTGTGTGTGTGTGTGTGCGCATCTGTTGATGTTTATCTAGCGCTGTTTGGTTTTTCTTTTGCTTTGACTACAGACTATACATCACCAGCTCTGAATTAGATAACCAGGGTGACATCAGAGCAGATCCCGGTTGTGTAAACCAATCTACCGGGCTGGTTAAAGTCTGGTACAGAAATGCTCCGATGATGCACGTCTGATTCACTGAACTAATAGTAATGTCCGCGTGTAGAAGCGCTGGTGCACACCCTCTCGCAGCAGAAATAATCCACGTACATCCAGTCTCTCCCCGGCGCTAACCGTCGCACCGGCAGTGATTCACTCCTGCCTCGAAAGTTCTTCCATTCCTCAGCGCTGCTGATGATTCTTCCACAAGGACGTGGTCGGATTCTCGGCTCCCATCTGCATCCAGCGGGGTCGGCCCTGCAGCCGGAATGATGAACGACCGGAGAGAAGGGCGCGTGGGCGGAGGCCCCGACGCTCCACAAACCACGTGACCCCCAAGTTGAGGCATGGAGTTCATTCAGTTGTTGCTGGCCGGCCGCCAGCTATGCAGGCATCTCCCTCCCTCTCTCTGTCCTCAGTTCCGAGGGCCGCCGCGAGAACCCGGAGACCCGCTCACGTTTTTCCTCAGTAGCTATGTTTTGGTTTCAGGGCCGCCGCGGACCGCCGTCAAAGCCGCTCATTCTTCCTTCTCCAGATTTTCCTTTTCCAGTTCATCCCGTGTCCTCGGTGACCTCGCGCGATGCGAGTGTGGTATTTTGACTACATGGTCTCGGGGAGGTGCTGAATTTGAACCTGAATAAAGGAGTTTGCTTCTAATAAATAACGAAAATGCTACATCGCCGCACGTGGCCCCATTTCTTTGCAGGATTGTCAGTAAATTTCCACACACCGTGTGTTTAATGTGGGGAATTCCTGCACTGAAATAGCGATCAGACTAACCTCTAGATAAACGTCACAAATGTAATTCTCCGTTTGAGAGTATCTGCGTGTGAATGGAGATGCGTCGTTTTTATCTGCCGATCAGCTTATCATTAGTTTATGTTTCTCGTGTACAAGACGCTGAGCTTCAAATCCAGATGGTGTAAAGAGTTTCACTGTGAACATTTGCTGGTTTATTCAGTTCTTTATTCTTTGACAGGTCATTCGTTGCCGTTGAGGAAGTAGAAAGGGTCCGTCTGTCTTCATATAACTTCTGCTAGTTTGCTAAACACACAAACGTGATGTTTACGATGTTTTAGAAGCATTTGTTGTTTAATATTGATCAGCTAAAATCCACAACAACGATTCCCGCTCATCGCTAAAACCAGAGAGTAAACACAAATGTGACGGAACTTGTGGTGGTGAACGAGTTTGCGTGGATAGGACCTCGACGCAGAACTATAAAAGGAAAACGATGCCATTAAAGCGATGAGACGATGACTTGTAACGGAACCCTTTCCAGATTTGGAGTTTTTACCAGCTTCACTTTTCCCAGACGTCTTATTTATTTATTTATTTATTTATGTCATGTTCATGATGGACACACGCTGGTTTCTAGTTGAACAAGTTCACCCCACTTATTTGCTCTTGGACGGTCTCGGAAACCCGGAGCATCCGGAGTAAACCCACGCCGATACGGAAAGGACTCGGACCAGCCCAATCCTGGGAATCGAAACCAGAAAGCTTCGATCTGTGAGGTGACGCAGTTACCCGCCCGCCAGACCTTTTTATTTAAGCGATTTAAAGTTTTATACGTTTGCGTCTTCATGGTTAGTTTCATGGGTGTATCATGGTATTTACATACGATCATGTGATCTATCACACATCGATTTCCTGTGGAGCCGACGTCTTCCTCTCAGATCAAGTGCTAATGCTGGAACTTCAGGGTCACAGGTGCGCTGCGAGAACGAGAAGGCTGGCATAACGTCGGATCTCTGTGACAGAACAGGGACGACTAGATATCCGAGCGTAGATAGTGTGTGCACTCGTTCGGGTGCTGTGAGGACGAGGATGAGGACGAGGATGAGGCTTATTCGTCGCTGTGTCGTGTGCTCAAGGTTTCACAGAGAACGAGAAGTTTTGTTTAAAAGAGATGAATTGTTTACGTGTGTAAAAGCTGAAGTTGTGGCCTGGCGTGAGCGAAACCAGCCATTAGTGTAAGACCGTGGAGAGTTCGCGGCTTCTCAGGAAGTCCAGTTTGGTTCAACTGTCCATTTTCTTTCCCACGTAAACACTGAAATACGTTTTCGTTTTGAACATGCTTTACAAACCTACCGATCCACCGAATTGGCGCCTGGCACAGCGAAAGCAGTGATAATAATGAACAATAAAATATAGTTCATGTACTGAATGCTTCTTTTTATTTCTACATGAAGTGGTTTAACCCCCCCCCCCCACCCCCACCCTTCTCCAAAAGAATCCAGAATATCGTGCTTAAACATCCAAATAATGACATTATAGACATTATCATTCTAGTCAGGGTCGTGACGGGTAACAGTGGCTGCGAGGTAAGAACTTCCGGGCTAACTTGCAGTTCCACCTAGTGAATGTTAAATCCTCACCACGCCGTGTGCATCACGAGTGGAACTTGGACACAGTGCCGGGTTCTGCCCGTTTCAGAGAAATGACTTCCTTTTAGGGAGACGCCACTCAACACGTCTGTGTTTTCGCTCCTCGGCTATTACAGTTTTCTTCCTTCGTCGAAGGAAATTGTAGGTCATGGAGTTCCCAGTCTGTCCTCGCTCTTGCCAAAAATCAAAGCTGTGCCTGAATATTTTATATTTATTCGCCTCCATCGTTTTAACTTCATCATACTATCAATACTATCAATAATATGAAATACCACTGAACGTTTTTGTCCTTCGGCACAGTACAGAAGGACCGTCAGGACTGAGTGCCAAGCCATTGTGGACACCAAATTGGCCGATAGCGCCAATGAGGATCCGAACTCTGGATCCGAGTTGGCGCTTAGCTATTCTGAAATTTGTAACATGTCTTTTGCATCATCTTGAATTCGTGAAATTGTGTGTATTAGGGCCTAGAAATGACTCTCAGGTCTGCCACCGGTCAGCTAAGCGCAGTTCGTAGTCATTAGGCCAGCGTGCCGTGGATGGCGTCCACCTTGTTCAGCAAACAGAGAGGCCTGTGCCGAAATCATGGGCGAAAAGAAGGACAGACAGGGCCCCCCCCCCCACCCAGTGTGCGCAGAGTGTTACTGTGATGAAGGTTAACATGTCTCCTCATGCCTTTCCAGGTACCTTTTGAGGAGAAGCTCCGTGCCCAGGTGAAGAAGATTGTGGGCGTCGGAGTGGCCGCCGTCTCCATCTTCCCAGCATGACCGACGTGGTGATTGTGAAGGAGGGATGGCTCCACAAACGAGGTGGGCGGTGGTGTTTTGGTTTTCTCACGCTCACCCATTCCAAACAGTTTCACCATTCACTCTCGCTTCTCATTCGGCACCACGCGCCATGCGAAGCTGTAAACAATGTCCCTTCGACGTCGGCCCGGAGCGCACAGATCGATGGAGGAGAACCCTCATAAACTCGCCGCCCTCTAGTGTCGTGGCGGTGAATTACTTTGCGCTACATATGCCCTCGATGCAGAACTATAAACGCAAAACGACGGTGTGGTCTTGCGTCGAGTCGAGCCATAAATCAGCCATTAGTCTGACCGGAGACGACTTCATGCTTTGAACTGAGGAATTCCGAATCTCTGGGCTGGTGTGCTACTGGAAAATCCTACATCACCACCGTGTTTTAAAATGCTTTAGATTTATTATGTGTAATCTCAATTCTCTTGCATAGGGCTAATCGTTCCTCGTGGATTCTCGTGACACAGAATTAAAACCTTTCCAGGCCAAAACCCATTTTAAGGTCTGGTACGGCGTGGTCCGAGCTCGTCAGGTTAATCGTTCCTCTTCGCCGTTATCACGAGGCCTGAGCGCCACGAGCTGATCAACAAGTCGCGTTCCGACCGACGGGCTTCGAGAACACGCGTCGGACGCCTGGCGTCTCAGTCATTTCAGGCTAGAGACGTAGGAAGTGAGCGCCGACCGACGTGCGAGTGAGTGCAGGCAGGGAGCAGAGCGGCTCAATAGATCTCTGTAACAAACACAAGTCTGTTTACAACACAGTCACATCCTGTGCAATAAAAAAAAACTGCGGGGAGGCTTTATTACAGTAAACTGATTCTCTTACACAAACACACTTGGCCTCAGTTCAAGTTAAGTAGGTCAGATGAAAAGCAGCCATCCATTTTTATTTAAACTAACCAGCGTTCACCAAAAAAAACTGTCGTAATGAAATCTTTACCGGACAGCCGTCAAAGTTTAATAGCTGACCGTGTACAGTTTTAATCCTGTCGTCTTTCATATTGAATTATGTACTAACTCTCGCCCCTAGTCCAATAATTACTTGCTTAGATTTGAAATGTTTAGATGAGAATTATTATTATTATTATTATTATTAATATCAGCTTTATCTTATCTTTATTGTAATTTTCTATTGTTTTGCACTCTGTGTTCTTTGTTGCACCGCTGTTCCGTTTCATTATGTACTGGTACGTACACCGCGAAACCTTTCTGACTCTTTCTGAATATAACAAAAAACAAACCAACGAAAGAAAAGAGAAACGGACCAGCCACGAAGGCTCCGTGTAAAGCTTTACAGATCGTACAGGCGGCTTCGTGATGTTCTGGAGAGTCCAGATTCAAAGCTTTATTGACAGTAGTGTGTATGAAGATGGCAGTATTAGTAAGATCAATTAGGAAATGAAATAAATAAATAATAAAATGAAATTTGTAACTATAAAACTCTCTAAACGTTTATGTACATTGGGCAGATTTATCACAAGTCAAGCTACATGAGCACAATGACACTGGTAAACATACACGTGCAGCTGTGTGCAGAAAGGTAAACAGTTAAGTACAGTTTGTAGACTTTTCGTTTCCTTAAGCAGCTTGGATTACAGGTCACGGGTTTTCTAGTACCATCCTGACCCGAATATACTGACGGTAACGACCCAAGAATAGATGACAAGACAACAATGGAGAATTCTGACGTGGCTTGTTATGATTCCGGAGCTTGGAGACAGGAAGCTTTCGATTGTTGCGCAGACAGCGAGCAGAAGGATCATTGTGTCTTCGACGTCTACGATCGTCTCTGGTCGAGGTGGGCGGGGGGGTCTTATTCCAGCTCTCCAGGTTAAACTGGATCGACCACAACACTGACCAGAGGTCAGCATGCAGCAGCCACCTCGAAGCTGTTTCTTAACCCTCTCAACTCCAGGGATGCTTTCGTACAATCCGGGATGAATCTAAAGCGGTGAATTGGCTCAACTGCTAGATTAAAGTTCTGGAAGTTCTACCAGGAGTTCTGTTTTTTTAATGTAATACATTAAAACAAATTAAAAACGACTCTTTAAAATATTTTTGACCATATAGGTATTAATATGTACATGCCTACGTATACAACTTTGCTCCGGATGTCTGTCGAATACAAGAAAAAGGTTAAAATTTCACCCGTCCACACTTTTTTTTTCCTAAATATGATATATTAAAAATGGATATATTAATATATGCTTTTAATAAACTGGTCAGACGCATTTACAAGCGCTTCTGATCAGATTCTGTTCGCCGTGCCTGCTCCCGAACGAATATTTCGAATCTAATCATCATCCTCGTCGCGATTCGAGACTTCGATGCTTTTTCACTTGTGGTTAAAACCAACTCTAGTGTGATCGTGGCTAGTATTTTTTTTCTGGTCATGCAGAACAGGAAGTTTTGGGCTGGTTAGAGAAGAAGAAGGTTGTTTGTTTGCAGCCTATTGGTAGCCTTTCTATTCACGTTTTTACTCAGCAGGAAACGACTCTGATCTTACGATCTACAGTTGCCACTAAAATGATTCAACCTCACTATCTCGTTATGTACTGAACATTTTGAGTTGAGTGGCACTAACACTACCCATCGTAGCGGCCCTATTCATTAGCTGTATTTTCTGTTATCACACGATGATAATGACGGTACAAATATGGCACGCCACTTGGGTCAGAAGTCTTCAAATATTCCCGCCCACACTTCCGTCTCTTCTCCCTGACCAAACAGTCTTTACTCTGCTTCATCTGCTGCACAGAACGCAGACACCGAGATGTTACCAGACATCGGCGGGCATGATCGGAGGGTGACCGTTCCTCACAGTCAGAGCGAAAAGCCCGGCGCCGAGCGTCACATCACTGTCAAGTCATCTTTTCCCCTCAGTCACCCACTGTGCAAGAGGCCAGTTTAGCCAGACATCGTTTCTCCTTGGTCTCTTTAGCCCAAGGCGTGAACAAAAGCAAACGTTTCAAAGCATCTCTGTTTGTAGCAGATCATCTAACATCTAACATCGTTGGGGGTTGAGCCACTTCTAAATGAGCTCGGATTTGCCGTGTGAACAAACACAAGTTCGGCTCTTCTTTGAAATAAATGATTATGAAGATTTGACTACAATCTTGACTTCAGTTCACCGACTGATGAGTTTACCGCGATACGATCCAGGGCTCATTGTCGGCTAGTTCGTCATTACATTCCAGTTTGTGACTAAATCAATATAGACACCTGAAACTTGGGGCTCTCATTTAGAAACGATGGGCATTAGTGGAAGTTGGGTCCTCTTTTTTTATTAGTACTGGTATTATTGGTGCTGTGGGAATTTGCTAAAAAGTTATTTGTGGGTTAAAGCCTGTAGTTGGAAGTTTTATGTTGAATGTGGTTGAGGCCAGTTACTTAATAATTAATCATTAATAATAATGTATTTATGGGCCGTTCTTATGTTATAATATCCTGTCTTCAAATAAGCTTATTCAACATCAAGGTCTTGAGCCTGGAGGAAACGACACCAGATACGGACTACGAATCGTGTAGTGCGGCGCCACGCCGCATTTCGAGGCCGTTCTGACATTCGGCGGGTTCGACGGCAGGTGATAAATGATGCCGAGTCCATGGGAATGATTCTGGGAGTTTCGTTTAGTCCTCCTCTTAGTTGTTTTTACTTAACGAGGACGACGGTTTCCTCCGGTTCCTCTGTGTTTTGGCTGAGTCTTGACGTCACGATGAATACCGAAGCGACGCCGAAGCGAAAGACTGCGGTTCGCTTTAGACTTTAAAGTCCTTCGAGATTTATTGATGAGCTGGTTTTATAATCTACCACAGAATTCAACACTTGCATGGATGCTGTAAGAAATCTGCGACACCGTTCTTCACTTTTCTGCTGTACTTACATCCGTAGCGTCGTCCTGTCGTGACACTGTTCCATGCAGCTGTCTGGGATGAAGGATAGACTCTCATTCATTAGTAAACCAGTATAATACCAGTTATCAGACTTCTCTCTCTCTTTCTCATATCTAGGGCTGTCCACAACCAAGGATTTTGTTGGTCGACCAGAGGTCGTCATTTACTCCAACTAATCGACTAATAGTCG
>JAOTRQ010092705.1:0-10700 GCA_028565875.1 Hoplisoma paleatum
ACACACACACACACTCACACACACACACACACACACACACACACACACACACACACACACACACACACACACACACAAAGACAATTTCAGTATCTCCGGTTAACCCGACTACATGTATGTGATTGATTGTTTATTAGTTATTATTAGTTAAAACGACACAAAAACAGAACAGTTACAGGTCGCACAAAAAACAGTGCTGTCTGTTAGTCTTATTAATTCATTAAAAAAAATCGTCTCAGACAATACGCTTATTGATGTATTATTGCATCTTGCAAGCACGTTTGCACTTTGCGTGAGAGTTCAATATATTTAAATGTTATCCGTGTTGACTAGATGTGTTTGAACTGTTCTCTCCACTAAGTACATTCTTATTGTCCTTTTTTCTGCTCGGCTGCATAATTGACTGAGATATTCGCAATAACGCAATCTCACAAGGAAGTAATTACAAAGATAGTCGTGGCATCATCGTCTCATGGCCGACGTCAGCTTCTGTAGGGGAGACATCGGGCCAGCAAGCGTGCACCCACGACTGGAAACACGCCATGTTTAAAGAGCGTGACTGTACCCATCATCTACAGAAAGATATTACATCTCTTTTAAAAGTATTTGAACTGCTCCAATTTTTGTTGTTCTGCGCAACAAGTTCAGTCCTGGTCTCTGAATTCACACTTGAGCAGCAGCAAGTGTAATAGCTTGGAAACGTACAGGCATACTTCCTGTGGTGAAAATGACCCACGCTCTACCAGAACACGATCAAAGGTCTCTTGAAGTATTTTCTTGCTTGAAGTGGCTATAACAGCTACGCCAAAGAGCTTCATCGAACCCTGTACGTTTCTTCTATATGTTGGTATTATTTTAGATTATTAAACTTTACACCCATTTATCCATCCATCACATTATCCGATCATCATAAAGCACGTGCGTGTGGAGTGTAAACAGAATAATACAATAATCACTGGCTGAGAAGAGAAATCAGGCTTGTATTTATTTAGTTCAAACTGTATTTCGGTTAAACATTCTAAAACTCTTGCATTAATATTCATTATTGTACTTTTGCATTAATATTCATTATATACCTTAGTGTGAAACGAGAGTGTGGAAATGGACATTACTCAGTAACTCACAGCCTGTTAAAAGTAAAAGTAAATGCAATCAATTTACTCTTAACTATACTTCTTTATGATAAATACGACAATTAAACCTGTGAGGTGGATTAGTGGGATTGTCTGCACACAAGGGTCCAGTCCAAACTTCCTGTATTAAATCTTGATGTTGTGTCATTGCTGTTGTGTTCGGTACAAACCAGTGTGTTGTGCTCTCGGTCCCAAGCCTGGATAAATAGGAGGGCCATGCCAGGAAAGTCTTCCAGCATAAAACTATTCTAAATCAATAATGCAGATCACGATCTGCTGTGGAGACTGGATATCGCTAACAAGAGCAGACGAAAGGATTTATATTCAATAGAATAACACTTGAAATAAATTGGTCCTTGACATGTGTGAGCAGGTGTACGTGTTTATCATGCAGTGGATTCATCCTCGGTGAGCAAATTTTACGAGCTATCGTTGAGAACATCACAACACGAACCAGGTTTCCATCCACCAGTTTTTTAGCGAGGTGAATAAAATGTGCATTAAAAACTCGTATGGATGAAGCTAAAAATCAGATCTAAATGTTTCATTTATATTCGTGTTTTCTACTGGATGGTCCGATCATCTGGTCCATATTCTAAAGCGGGTACGGGCGTGAGACCTGAACACGACTCTTCCTGACACGACTCGGCGATGTACAACACGGCTACCCCTGCAGGAGCATCTGTGCTACTGCTGCTGATTCTGATTCAATTTAAGGGACCTAGTTCATGTGAGTCAGAGTCGGTATAACGAATCGGTTCAGTTGATTCCTCTGAATCAGTCGCTCATCTACCAAAGCGTAATTGTACTTAAACTAAAAAATAAATAAAACCTCGCCATATTGCCCATTTATCTGCAGTGTTGATGGGTGTCTGCAGGATGTTACGGCGTGCCTCGATTACATTGCAAAGTTGGGACAAGCTCCGGCAGTTTAACGAGTAACATTATTTTACACTAGTCTAAAACTAGTTTGTTAAGAGTAGTTGTTAGACACCTGTACTGCTGAGAGACCGGGCGAGCTTAGGGCGCATGTTGAACAAGAAAGGGCAGACGAGGGTTTAATAAGTATCTACCCTCTAAGGTAAAATGCATGAGGATTCTGATGTTTGGGTAATGAGCCCACACCCATATTTGTTTCTTCCTGCACCACATGGAACACAGTAGGTCAGGAGGAGGATTGAGTTGGGGCAACAGGGAGATCTAACAGAAGCGGGGGCAGAAAATAATTAATTGCACCCGTCTATAATTAATGACTTTCACTTCCTCTTAATCAAAGAACCACATCCTGTGGCTATCAATGAGGACTCATAGGAGAAAGCCATAGGCTGTTTATTTAGAGCATGCTTAAGTATGGGAGGTCTCCCACGACCTCGTTCATTATTAAGCACGAGTGGAAACACAATAATACAATAATCAATGGGTAAGGAGACAGGATGAAATCAGGCTTGACGTGTGTTACTCAGCGGCCCAGAGTTTGTTCGATATTTGTTTGTATTTATTTGGGTCTAACTGTATTTGGTTAAACTGAATCCTAACTTACTAAAAACTGAAGTAAAAACATTTTTTGAATTAATTTACAATTCTTCACCAATGTGCTTTTATTTTTCAGCATTTAACCCCCATCCAGTTATATACACAATCACACAAACTAGTGAACAGACACTAGGGGGCAGTAGTGATCACACAGGCAGCCTTAGCCAGGGTGCCCATGGAGGTGCCTCATTCAAGGGCAATTCTGTCGTGACCTGTCAAAGTCTCGTGATCGAACAGGCAACCTGCTGATGACCAGCTGAGTTGTTTAACCACTTCATGGAACTGTCTGCAGCGTTTACTATCTAAACAACTGAATATTCGATGGGGGCGGTGGGGTTCCCGGGGCTTCGTTGTAGGGGGCGGCGGGGGGGTTAGTCTCAGTATGAATGGACACGTCACCCCTGGTACTAAGTGACTCAGTAAGAATGTAAGGATGTGGCTAGTCTGAAGGTCTGGGGGTCTAAACTGCTATGAGCTTTCGGTATCTTGCTAACACGATTTGTTGGGAAGACATTTTGCTCTCAGTATGAGTGAAGCGAAAGGGAATGATGTTCGACACTCGATGACACGGTGGCTGATAGCTCTGATCGATGGTGGTCATGATGCCGGACTTAATAACAGCGGGGTGCGGTGAGGGACTTCAACTGGCACTACAGAAGAGATTCGGATTGATTGATAACAAGTCAGAGCAGTGGTGCAATCCGTCCAGGTTACAAGAGATCTAGTGAAAGTACAAGTACAAGTCTGATCTAAAATTGCAACGGCACTGAGAACACCAGCAAATTTTATAGGCCAAAAGTTTGTACACGTAACCCAATTGTTGAGTTTTAGTCTTATTTACAGCTATTAAGTGTATGAATCACTTCCATGATCTGTGGCAACACAATTTCAATAGCACAGTGTTGCCCTGTGATTAGTAATTCCCTTGTTACAAGTCTGTTTTTGTGTTACTATTTTAATTTGCGACTTTCTAATTCATGTACATCATAGTTTCTTAAATTTATTGCTTGTCACCATAGCATATTGCATATTAAATTTGTTATACTGTACCTGGTAATATGTCACAGGGCAGCCCTGGACTGGTGGTTAGACGACTGGGCATGAGTGCTTGCCACCGCCCCTTAGTGTATGATCAGTGGTGTGCGTAAAAGTGTGTTTCACTGCACAGATTGGGTTCTCAATCTGAAGTGGTCAATAGTAAATAATGACAATAAAGATTGTGCATCTGATTCACCGTTTTTCCTCGATGGTCAGGATGAAGCCTTATGTACTACGCTTTACGGTAGTACGTAAGTAATAAAGCAGATTCATGGAGGGGTGTCATCAACCGAACTGTAAAATTGTAAAGTCCTTCCTATTTAAACGGCGAGTAGTGCAATTAGACCTGTGACATCATGAGACCGAGAAGATGATTGGGGTCTGGAAATGTGAATTAGCAAGAAACCACCAGGGTAAATATGTCAGGATGACTTGATTACTAGTTTAATGATTTACCTCATTGCTCAGTGGACTTATGGACAGATGAAAATCTTCATACTCACTCATCCAACTGCCGGCGGCTCACTGTGGTTGAGATCTTCATATTCTAATCAGGTTCATTTTGATTTATTTCGTCAAGCACAGTGTCATTTGACGAAAGTTGGCAACTGACGACTGGCAACCTAAAGGCATCGTGGCTCTAGAGCTGCCCACCGTGCCGTGCATGTGTGCTCACTGCTGCCCTCTAGCGTGTCCAAATGTGTGTTTCATGGCACGGATTGGGTTCAATGCGGAGTCAAAGCACAGCAGAGAAAAAAAAACTGAAGTACAAGTTTGTAGTTTAATGACATTTACGCTATAGCGTAGATCAAGGCGTGGATTGTATCGTTAAACATTATGTACACAACATCGTGTAGAATCTCGTGTGTTATATTTGTTATCTTGTAAGTCATTCTTTGCTCATTGAATTCGATCTTGTTTGTCAGAGCAACCTTTGATAGCCGGTGTAGGAGTGTAGGAAATGAAAGCAAGAGTAAATATCTGCAGGTCTGTGCGTACATAAAAGCAAATTCACAAAAGCACAGGGCCGAGTTTCCTTTAACACGTCAAACGGAAACTTATAGCAGAGACCTTCAAAAGCCCCGGTGGTCGGTTCCATAAAAAATCTGTGATCGTATTAATGCAATACGGAACATAATGGTCGAAGGACAGGATGACGCGTGTCTTTTCTACATGGGAGGGGGGGGGAGAACACAGATTATAAAGTACACAATTTTACAGAAATCTGATTAAACCCATCACTGACCTTGTGTCGATATTATATCGGAAGAAAAACATCAGGATTATTGTATGTGAGTTTAGATTAAAGAAACCGTGTCTGTATGATATGGCTTACAAACATCTAATCGATATGTGTAATAATCAGAGGCGGGATCGATGCAGCTTTTACCCACGGGTGTCCTGTAATGCTTATTGGCAAATTAGTTTAAACCACAATCCAACCAAACCAGGGTCTGAATTTAATTGAGCAGAGTCATCAAATTTTAACAATTACTCTTGGTGTGTATTTGAAGTAACTATCGGTCCATAGTAGAAGCAGTGCTAATTTTGTGACCGTGATCGAGGTTCGAATGCTGGTCCGTGTGGTTTTATCCAAAATACGAACAACTGTAGCTCACCAACTAGGAATCATGATCACAGTATAAACTGAATACGCTCGAATACGCTTAATATGTGACACCAGGTAGTTGCTAATGGGTGTTATTAATCGTTTCCTCCTACAGTCCACAAACATGCCAGAAAAGCCAATTGGGGAGACCAAATTTGTCCATGAGTGCATTTGATATGATTGGTGGTATCTGTGTTGTACCTGTGTGATGAATGAATGAACGTTTCCTGGCATGGATACGACCCCGGGTGTTTAAAAAACAAGCCTTTAAAATGCTCGATAAATAAATAAATAAACATTATTAATCCATACATGAGATTGACACGAAACTAAAAATAAATCTGTTAACTTCAGACGACGTGTTGATGGTTTTCAGAAGGGAAAAGCTTAATCTGCCTTGAAGACTAATGAGGGCGGTATTAGCATCATTTCACTTCCCCCCCAAAATCAGAACATCAGGGTTATTAAAAGCCAGCGCTGTTGGTGTGAGTGTGTGAACAGACTTCAGCAGGACGGAAGGGGATTGATGGAAAGTTCAGCCCTGAGGTGCAATGGTTCGTACCACGGCGTTAGTAAAGTGTGGAGGAGAGGCAACACCAAGTGACGTGGGGTCAGTCACGCTCGGTGGGTAGCACGCGTTTCGCCTCGCCCACCGGCGACTCAGCGGTGACAGAACCCGTAGTCCTCGTCACTGTACGTGACGCTTCAGACACTCTGTGTTAATTGGATTAATTGGTTGTGAGGCGCTGAGGGACCTCACAGACTCGGCTGGACTCCTGAGGAAATGCATGACGTTATTACTCGGAGGATCGATACGGCATTACAATGTACATGCGCCAAGAAATTTAAACAGGGATGGGTTAAAGAGGACAAGGAGGAAAATGGTTATGAGCCAGAGAGTATGACGTGAGAAGAATGTAATACACAGACACGAAACTTCAAAACATAATTCAAAATATTAAATGTATGTGTTTGGACTGTTGGAGGGAACTGGGCCCCCCATGTAGGAAAGTCAGAAGCAATTAGTTTTTCCAAGGACATGATAGGAAACGACAGAGCCAAGTTTTAGCTTAGTAGGTTCTTGGAAAGTGGGTGAATTAGTGATGAGTGAAAGCTTTGACATTTATATATATATATATATATATATATGTGTGTGTGTGTGTGTGTGTGTGTGTGTGTGTGTGTGCGTGTGTGTGTGTGTGTGTGTGTAGTATTTATGTAGTATATACAGTATGTAGTATATAGCTCTGAAAAATAATTTTACTTTTTTATTTACTAATAACTTTACATTTTGTGTGTGACGCTTGACCAACACTAGCCGCATGGGTTAAATTTGCTTCATAAATAAATTGAACTAGAAATGGAATGAAAATAATCATTTCTGGTCTGAACGTTTGTCTATTTTGAATTCCACTCGCTGCTTTTACAGAACATGATTCAATCTGTAGACGATCAAAACAAAAACACCACTCGAGTTTTGATTCGGCTCTTCAGAAAGCTGATGGAGCTCTTCAGGAGGCCAGAAAAGCATCTCGGCGAACATTTTTCTATCCGTGGCCTTTCACAGTAAAGCTGAAAATGAATTTATTAATAGTACTTAAATTTTCACATCTCCAATCAAACTAGTGCAAGTTTTTGGGCTGTGGAAGGAAACCGGAGCACCCGGAGTAAACCCACATGGACACGGGGATAACGCCCCTCTGGGAATCAAGCCCGGGACTTCATGCTGTGAGGCCAAATTGGAGTTAATGCTAACCACTAATCCACCGTTCATCTAATTTACCAACTCGAAATTCCTAATAGTCACGGCCTTTGATTTATTGAGTATTTATTGAAGTATTGAGTATTTAATCATTTATATAATCGCACCATTCAATCAGAAACAGGTACATTCTATAACTGCACGATCATCTGTGATTATTATTATATAAATATATAAACCGTGATTATAAAAAGCTCAGTTTATATAAATAAAAACATTTCCTAGTGACTATGTACCACTCTAAAATTATTCCGCGCCTGCAGCTAAAAGATCTTCACACTGTAATGCAGTGTAATGCGGTGTAATGTAATCTAAGTGGCCGAGCGTCTCATTGGAAATGTAGAGAGAGAGAAAAAAACCCTGAGAGTACTTGAACATTTTCACGAGTCGTTTCATTTGTTCTCTCGGAAGTTTTGCTGCATTTGAAAGTGCTTCTGCGAGGCCATTACTATTAAAACAATGATGGAAGGTTATTTTTTTTAACAAAACAGATGCGAATATCTTATGTAAATGTACATGTGCGAGCGAGATCTCAGCGCGAAGAGATGATCGAAATCATGAACATTAATGTTCAGTGTCACACCATTATTATAGAAAATGTTCAGACTGCGATCGCATGGTTGCTGATACACTTAATTCCTCTTCCGTTTGAGTCCAAGCACTGGAGCGCTGAATCGCCACGTGTTGCAAGAGCATCTAATAGCACCGATCCGGCGGGAACCGGACGCTAATGCAACATACTGCGATACACTATATAAAATAGAATAGAGTAGCATTCAACTTCATTTATTTATTCATTGCACATGTCGCAAGTACAAAGCAACGGAATGCAATTTGCATCCATCCAGAAGTGCTTAGCAAAAAGGTTATAAGTATGAAGGAATGTATGTACAACTAAGTAAATAAATATCCACAAATATAACTAAATGTAAGTATATATGAATGTACTGACAATAAACAGGCTATAACTAAATATAAATATTTACAGTTTATGAATGTACAGACTAGGAACAGGTTATAAATGTGAAGAGGGGTGTAATAAATAATATAAGTTTGTACTTATAAGGAGTAGATTATTTGTATACAGTAGTGGTATATACAATATATGTACGATAACCAAATATATTTCTATAATAGTCTAACCAACATGTCTTCTTACTGTTGAAAAATCAAAGTAATAGACATAATGGCTCAAATGTTTATTTATTTAAAGTTTACGGTGATAGATGGAGCGAGCAGATTATGTAAATGCTCTAAATGCATTTTTTAAGGTAAAGCTTGATCTTATTACTCATCTCACATTTCTACATTTATTCAGGTCTGATTGCTTCCTTCCATCTTGGTGTTTTCGTCTGAATGAAGCTAAAAACATTTTAAGAGAAATTGCATCGTGACAGAGATCAAGACAGGCCAAGCAATAGAGGAAACGGAGATTGGATGCGACCCCCAACTCCCGCCCCTCCCTTTTTTCCACTGCATTAGACGTTCGCTGATTGCAGAAGAGAGGACGATACGATCTTTACATTATCATGCCTTCGCCCATGCGACTTTCAATACATCTTGCTTTTTCGAGACGTCTTTATAGATAATATTGCAATCGGCGACCGGTACATGAGATGAACCGTCTCCCGTTTGTGATACGTGTTCAGGCATGTTGGTGTTTACACAGATCACGTGACAACGGTAATATGTCATAAAGCTCCAATGTACGCCGATGGGTTCTGATTCTTTTATATTAAAATAGAAAAGCTAGAGGGTTTGATGTGTCTTCGAGACGGGGCGAGATGTGCACGTCTACAAGTGTCGTGGTCAAACCTTCTGGCTTTATAATGTGATGTATTACTCGAGCAACTCAGCACATCTTCAAGGCAAATGGCAGAGATGTACAGGTAATACCACAAAAGCAATAACAAAGTCAATTTCCCCTCGACATTTCTCATTGTTTTTTTGTACCCTAAGAAAGAAGACAAAAGAAATTGAAGTCTATTAGACTCATTATTCATGTAGCTCCAACAACTCTGGATTCATTACAATCTCATTACAATCATTACAAAGATATGGGTTATTACATGAACGGTGTTTTACAATCATCTTTAATGACTTCTGACAGAACTAGTGGAGACTCGTCCCACAGCACTGTGCTGTGATTTTCTTGTTATATACGTACAGATAATGAGGTAGAAATGGTGGATGTAAATCTACAGTGACTCCTAAATGACTTTGGAATAAATCATGAGTATGCTGAGTAGTTTAAGCTTTAAAACAGAAATGTCACGGTTATGGAGACTTCTAATGAATGCAAATGTTCTCATTTAAAGCAAATGTTTTAAAAACTGTATCGACATTAAAGCTGCAATTGGTTCAGTTTTATTGTTTTATTACTCCTGAATGGGTAGGAAAGAAATATTCTAACCAGTGGTGTGACACATACGTGTGCTGGTGTGATCATTCTTATATATTTACTTAATATCATAGAATTTATAAACATTGACATTATTAACATTATGCAAAAACTCACTGTTTTTGATGTTATAACATTTGATATGTTATATTGATATTATATCGTAATAAACCGATGGTTATCGCAACTTTAGATTAAATCCTATTAAAATTATAATCTTGAATGTAAGATGGTTTAAATGATTAATAAAAATGAAGAACTTAAACACCGATTATCCTCTTTTTACTTAAATCCAGGTCTCGTCATCCAGTGACCCGAGGTTTTTTGAATCGAAATGCTCGACAACGGTTTTGATTTCTGTTTGATCTGGATGAGAATGAATCTACTTTTATTGCATATTAACCTTTAAAAGAAGGACCGTAATGGTATGACTCTAACATGAGATGATCTCTAATGTATTAGACAAGTAGGTGCTCATGTGGACGCCCAAGAAGCTCATCGACTCTCTGTGTATTCAAGCAAATATAATCTTCATCCATTTTCCATCTGTTCACTAACCCACTTAAATAATCAAGTCTGGTGGATATCTGTGTGGTATAATCTCGGAGAAACGACAGGTTCCTACTATTGACATGGAGAAGAAGCGAATGCACTGACAAACCAATATTCCAAAGTAGTCAACATGTGTACATCAACCTTTTCTACACTGTTTGTTACTAAATATATTCCAGAGATACAATTAGATAACAATTATAAAGCAATGCTGATCACCAGACCGGTCGTCATGGCCGGTTCGTTAGATATCATGTAAGTTACGTGTAAATACGTTAGACAGTTATATCTGTGCACAGTGGTAAGAGAAGAACAATTTTTAAAGATTAGTTGCTTAGTAGTAGTTTTACTTAGAACACATTTTCATTCATTGCAGAGCCTTCATCAAAAGCGACTTACAATTATAACGGAACTCCATTTTAAGTGTTTGGTTGGTTATCGCTTAGGGGTCCAACAGTGACAACACGGTGGTTGTGATAATGATCCATTGTGCTGAATACATGTTACGTGTGTGTTTTCTCCAGGGCTGACCGCGATTAATCGATTAATTGTTAGTCGACCAAAAAAATTACTAGTCGGACAAATTCCATTGGTTGATTAGTCGCAGGAAAGAAAAACGCTGCGTCTCGTCAAAGGACTTCTGGGACTTTTAATTTGAACGGCGTCACAAAG
>JAOTRQ010092716.1:0-10699 GCA_028565875.1 Hoplisoma paleatum
TCTGGGATCGGTAACGATCCACAGAGTGACCCAGGGTCGATTTCGACTGGAGGGTAAAAATCATCATCATCATCATCATCATCATCATTCGCACATAATATATTTGCAGAACACGTTCGATTTGTTTGTGAAATTTTGATACTAAACTAGGTCCATACTTCCACTATACACAACACTTCCACTATACATTCTGAATAGCAGTAGTGGGGCTCAATCCAGTGCCTTGCTGATTGCATATCCTGTACCATAACACTAGGCTATGATCTGTGGGAGTTTGTATATCTGCTCTGGGTTGAGCATGTAATCTGTCCTGGAAATCCCGATGAATAAGATTCACAAGAGCACCGACCAAAATAAGGCAAAGCTAAAAATATAAACAGTCCTCAATATCTGCACCTGTACTGTTTATATTTTTCATGAGCGAATCATTCTTTTTTATTATCCACTGGAATGTAAAGACTAAGAACAAGACTGCAATCACAAAATGATTATGTAAACACAGAGTCATAATATGGCTGCATACTTAATTGTTTGTGTTTAATATATATCCTGAATACTTTATGACCCTTTAAAACATATTCTGTCTCAGTTAAGGGCAAATACTTTTGGCATGTTTGGGCTTTTTTCTATGTGCATACTGACATTTATTTCGGGTATTTTTAGCTCACACGGCACCCGAACAGTGGGATTTTCAGACACTTTATCGAGACGTAAATTTGATGTTTTTATCCATGAACTAACAACTAAGCGTCTATCATGACATCATGATTCAGATCAATCAAAATCTGATTAAAAGTATCAGATTTTGGCTTTATGTTTGCCATGTTATGGAGATTTTTTTTATAATAATAGGATTTTTTTGGTCCCTCAATTCAGTGTTCCTGGTCAGAGGCACAGCACTACAATGCACTTGCTCCTAGTGGTCAGGGTGGTGCCCTGACTTGTGTGTTTTCTTGGTTTATTTGTAGTTTAACATCAAGTGCTTGTGTGTTTACCTGAAGCGCTCCTCCTGTAGTGCCTGCGTAGTGAGCATGTACTCCCTCTGATAGAGCCCCTTCAGAGCCTCCATAGTTTCATCCAGACGTCCTTGGACGTCCCGGAGCTCCTGAACCTCGTGCATTAACATGTCCATGCTCATATTTCCTCCCCGCTCCATTGTGTTCCCCCTGGAACTAGGTGGCCCACCGAGTACACCGCTCACGCTGTTCGCCCCGACCGAATCGGACGTAGCACTTGAGCAGTCCTCGTCGCTGCCAAAGTGTGGGCTGCCCTGAAGAGTCCCGCTGGCGTTGGCACCGTTATGTTCTTCGCCGTCCTTTAGCGAGGTGATGTTGTCGGCGCTGCCAAACCTGCTTCGCAAGAGCAGGGCGAACTCGCGTGGCTTGGACGCTACGGCCCCAGCGGCCGAATGTGTGGCGTGTGAGAAGCTCGACAGGCTGCCCCGTACACTGTCCACCACGCCCTCGCTGATGCCCGTGATGACCCGTGCACCCACGCCGCGCAGGCCTTGCTGAACGTCACGCAGGACACCCTTGGGTTGGCGGGTCATGTCACCGCCATGCTCCGCTTCGCGCAGACGCCGTCCATAGTGTTCTAGCTTGCGCTGTAGCTGTGCGATGCTCGACGCAGACTTCTGATTCTTTTTCTCAAAAACCTAAAACATGAAAGAGATAGGAACAAGAAAATGCAAATACAAGTCCTTCATTAATAAGTTAATTAAATCATCACCACAAATACTGTAGTTTTTTTTATCCCCTTAATCACATATTTGCCTAAACATGATTTGATTCAAGCATGGGCACAAAGCTTTATCACCCAGAAGCTAAAACTCACCAGTGTCATTTTACATTTGATGTATATACAAACTGCAGTACCCAGAAGGCTTTGGGTGACATTTACCTGTTCCTAGGATTCTCTGTACATCTAGTAAAAGACCAATAATGATATCATAACTGTAGGTAGCATTAACAGTAATTCTGCCTTGTTGAACGTCTCTGGTCTTGTCACATATAATTCAAGTCAGGACTTTGAGTGCCATCACAATTTATTTTATGATTGTTAGCTACTTAGCCACATTACCAGCTGCACAGGTGTCCCATGTTCTCCTGAAATTATTGCTGATTAGGGTCTATTGTTTTTTTTACTCTGGGATTCTTCTTCTACATGTTTTTTCCTAAATAGATTTTTTAAAATATAAAATTCCCCTGTACTTGGCTTTTTATTGAATTGCTCGTTCGAGTGTTGCATCAACTCTGATTGCATGTAAGATCCCAGATTTGAAATGTATGCGTCAGTATGCAGAATGTATAAACCGAACAGTATGTACAGATTGTAGCCAGTGAAGCAAGAATTGCAAAATACACTCGTACAAAAAGTCCCACTTTCTAACTACCACTGCATGTCACTGCATTTCTGTCATGCATGCCACTCTCATCCTAAACCTGACCATACGAAGGAAAGCAACCGCTAAAGTGTTCAAAGACTTAAAGAGGATGTTTTTCGGCTTTTTAATAACACATTTTTACTTATGGTTTGGCTCCATACAATCGGGTGGTTTACACAACTGACCTAAAAATGCAAGTGATATAAATGGAGTAAAGTGAAAACAGAAATAGATTATTACATACATAAAATGATGGCAGATTAGGATATAAAGGCACGTGTTGTTTTGTTATTAGAGATCTAATTCTATTGACAAGCATTTATAGCATACCCTGCTTTTTATAAATTAATCACCGTTTTATCTTTAATTCCTTCCCGATAATCATGTGACCTTGGTGATCTTGTCACCAAGCAATAAAATTGTGTTTGTTTATCTACACTAAGGAAAAACAAGAAAAGAATAATAAAAATGAATGTTCATGATAAGAATTCGACATCAGGTTATTTTTAAGGCCGTGTTAATGCCCTAGGGTTGCTGCTTAGTTTCACTTCTGCTGCTTATGTGCTTAATAACTGCTTTAGACTGTTTACTGCTTGTGTGATGAGTGTCCATGTGGGATTTTCCATTCAAAAACAGTCCACAAAGCTAGAAATAGAAAAAAAGACCCTAATAAAAATTGTTTAGTTAAGACATACAAGTGTTTAAAGGGTGATTTAAATGGAATCGTATTGGTCCCCCTTTTGCTGTCTATACAGCCTTTCCCTTGGATCCGACCACACATGCCATCACTCATCCAGCAATGAGTTTACTCAGCCTGTGATCACCTACATTTACATTTTCAGAATGTACTTGCTATATTTACAGACTGTTTCAGGATTAGTAAATATTGTTTTAACAGGTTAACAGCTGTTCTTTGCTTGGAGCACATTTTAAAAATACAGACCAGGAACATTGCACAAGAGCTACATATTGTAAGGTGTATTGATTCAGTCGTTTTCCTTAAATTCTTACGGTTGGGCATTTTTGCTGCTTCTAACATCAACTGAGAAAAGAATAGGTTTTGTGATGAAGAGAAAATCAAGTGCTGTCATAATGGGGTCTTTATGTCCTAATGTTATGCTTAGTTTGTGTATTATGATGAGTAAGTATATGTATTATGTCATCCAGCACTTGTATAATTGTAATGTCGTGTCTGTAATTTATTCCGTATTATTTCTAGTCTTAAAAAATAAACGATTTATTCAGTGTAGGAAAGGCTATCGAATGATGCTTTATTTGGATAATCCTAGAAATCAGGACAGCGACTATCAAACAAAGTTTATGTCAAACACAATTGTCATGGACGATTCGGTATTTCCAATTCACCTCACTTGCACGTTTTTGAACTGTGGGAAGAAAACCAGAGCAACCAGATTCAATCCACACAGATATGAGGAGAACATTTACAACAGACGCCACAAAGAAAGAACCTGGACTGCCCCACCTAGGGATCAAACCTGGGGTTTCTTGTTTCTAGTGCTAGTCACTGAGCCATAATCTTGCCCTATTTATGTTATTAAATTAGTTTGGGGTTTAATTTGTATAACGTTATATTGTATTGATCTGAAAGTTCGGGCATAAGAATTGTTAGTACACAGAGGAAAATGTTATTAGACACATTTGCACGTTCTACCACATTATTCCATCAGTTTGAATGGCATGATGCTAACTGTGTTAGCTTGCTAAGCAAAAAATGATGCCGTCACTGTTTAATTAGTATGTATAACTTCAGACGGGATTTCAGAAGCTTGTAAGAGTACTAAAATAATAAATTACTATTTAAGCAAGTACACGAGCAAAGTTGCTAATCTAAAAATCTACTTTTAAAATGTACACAGAGTAAATGATATTAGTTACTTTCTACCTCTAATAATTACAATCCTCTCTTCTTAAGACAGCAGAAGTAGGTAGATTTATACTTCTGCATTTACTCAAATACAGAACAACACTGTCGTCTGAACGCAGGCATTTTCTTTTTATAGTTCTGTGTTTCCGAAAAGTAATTCACCGCCTCAACACCAGAGGGCACATTGAGATACTCAGGGTGTGGTTGTGTTTGTGTTAACCCTCCGGTTTAAGCAACAAGCAAGAAAGTTGTAGATTTTAGCTGATCAATATTGAACAAGCAAATAGTTTTAAATGGTGGCTCGTAAACAAAACATCGTAAACATTAAGGAACTGCTATAGTGAGTAAATATTTTAACTACAAGTGTGTCTACACCATTGTTTTGATGGCTATAGTGATCTACCTTGTGGCGTCCTAGCAGTTTGTGTCATTTTTAAAGCATAATTAAACATTTCTTGAGGTTATTGTCGGGCGATTCAGAGGTTCTGTGCAGGGAGTTCACAGTGACATGCACGCTCTGCATCACGACAGTGTCATTACACACACACACTATATGTTAAGACAGGCTGATTGTAAGCATACTAAAAACCTATTGACAAATAACATTATTCTTAAATGGGAACTGACTGCAGTTTTCAATAATCTGACTTCTACTAGAAAGCCTGATTGCTAAAGAGATAGCTGGAAGTGCACATCAGCATGGTGGTAGTGATACCTGTTTTAGCCTGCTGCTCTGCTGCTTGTCATTTGTGTTGTTGGCAAGTTTGAGGTACTCTGCGACGTTCTCATCGCGTGCCGCCTGTTCGATACGTAGCTGCTCCGACAGCTTCAGGATCTTCTGCTTGAGCTGCTCTATGGCCTGTCGCGTGCGCTGAGGATCGAGGGCCGTATCCTCCGAGCCCGGTGGAGAACCGTCCACGCTGAACAGGGCTGCCTGAGCCAAACTTCCCTCCAGCCTCTCGATCTGTAACAGAGATCCCACCGCCACAGAGATCAGGAGGTTACATTAGTGCGGAACAAAGTTGAATGATTACAAAAGGAAGCTGACAAAGGAGAAAATGGCAGAGAAAGTGTGATCGCAGATCTAAAAACGATTCCTGCCACTTTTGCTGACACGATGAAGCAATCATCCACTTCTGCAAGCATGAGGTCAGAGACTTACCACAGTGTTAGCTGCTGAGTGGCACTATTATAACCCGAAATGAACTTGGTCAGATGGCAGACAATAGAATATCCTCAACTAGAAAGAGTGTAATGTAAATAAAGAAGTGTGATCTGAAATGAGTAGGGTTGAACACATGGCAATCTTGTGATTTTTTTACTGTGACTGGATCATTTGACCCCAGAAAGCACACATTTGGTTCAGTTGTTGGGTCAAAAATAGAACTTTTATACACCTTTATGTGACATTACAACAGAGAAAAACACATTCAGAAACAAAAAGCCTTTACACAGCCCAAATACATGAAATGAAGTTTGCTAACTGGAAATATTAAGTGTACCAAACTGACTGACAGAATGAACTGATTACTGTTGTTTAATGGGCAAGAAAGGAGTTTCCCTCTTCCTACTGGATTGCTCGTTTATAATCTCAACTGTACTTAGATGTTAAAGGTGTGTTGTTTTTGTTGTTCAGTACAGAGTACAGGCGCGTCTCAGGAAGGACAAGCCCTCGTTAAATATGCTGATGAGGCAACACAGTTAACCGGCTCCGACCTGCACATATGCGGCACAGGTGTACACAGGACATGAGTAATAGTAATGACAGTATACACACAATAACGTAATACATTTTTGAAACACATCCTGCTACTTTTACGAACAAATAAGCTTCATTGTGTAGACCCGTGAATAACGCCGAATAAAGCTAGTAGAATACGTCATAATTCCTGTCAGAATGAACCTACTGGTCTTGACATTTTAACACAAACGCCGCAGTTCTTACCTCACAATTCTTTAAACGGAGAACCTGCTCCCAATGCATCCTGCTCTGTCGTCCGGTGAAACCAACTCATTTAGAATCCCGTCGGTTAAGTTGTTACGGAAAGTCCTGAACGTGACATTACTGACTGAAACTCGCTCTACTTGTTTTCAAACTCCAGTGGTACCTGAAACAACTTTGGTCCCGCCCACCGCTCGAGAATGACTTCATCGGTCCGCTCGCGCAACTCCGCCCGCGGCTTTTTAAGCGCGAGAGCCGCTGTCAATCATTCGCTATGGAAGACATGGCGTGATCTCACCAGTTGAAAGAATGGACTTTACTCACAATACCGGTTTATTAACTACATCTACTAAGCACGACTACTAGACAGTTTCATTTTTAAATGTAAATAGTTCGTGTAGCCACGTGGAGTTTCTGAGCTACGTTTTAACTGGTCTGTCTTACCCCTACAACAAGACAACGACTGATGAGATTTCCAGTTACAAACATATATTGAAGGATAATGACAATGTTTCCATCCATTATCCAGTTTTACCACTTAATCCTATTTCACGCACTGGGTGAATACACTAAACACTTGAACAGGTCGCTGAACAGGACTGTTGCAGGGTATAGAGACAAACAAACAAGACTGCATGTCTTCGAACTGTGGTTTGAAACCCATGCACCCATGCAAACGCCAAAAGTGAAGCCCACAGGATTGCCTTACCCGGGAATTAAACCCGGGACTTTTTTCTGTGAGGGGACAACGACTAAGCTTCTGTGCCACCCTATGATATGATATAATATATATATGATAATATATGATATGATATTAATCCAATTTCCTATTCTGTTTTCATAAGGAGTTAGCTAACTATGATTCACAATCATCCCTATTTACCCAGGCTTGGGACGAGCACAAAAGTGTAAACATTTGCTTTTAGGATTCTGTATGTTCTTATGGTGGAATTCAGAGGTACATGGTTCACAGAACATTGTCTGAAATGTCTTGGAGGTCATCTGGTTCATTTGGCAAATGTATTTATTGGAACCATGTCAATCACACACAGACACACACATATATACACACACATAAGATAAAGATCTGTTTCTATTTATTTACAAATTATCTCTGTAACTGAGCTTTGCCAATACGTATTCCATTATTTGTCATGCCAATTAAGCTTTTTGGGGTTATTTCTACCTGGTGTCTTTCTTATCATAAAACAATTAACTTAGGTAATAAAGGCTGGGCATTCATATATTGGCCTGAATTCTTTTGTGGCCTTTTCAATTTGACAATTTTACAAGTTTTGATAAGTTTGACACTGCTGGGAAGATAAACCACCATTCCATGTTTTCTCAATTTGTGGATAATGGTTGTCACCGTAAAGCATTAGCAATGTCTTTTTCAATGACATCTGTATTTGAATATTGTAAGCACATAGTATTATGTGTTGCCTTTTGTTATATTTTAGTCTGCTAACATTAAAGATATTTTTTTTTTCGAGTATTTAGATCCAACAAGTCTGTCTGTTTTCACTGTAACAGGGTGTGGATAGTGAAACTGGATCCTCATGCAGGATAATGTTGTCGGTCCTCAATCTCAAACAAGTTCCGTTTAATAGCCAACAATAGGTTAACCTTCCCCCATTTGTGTAACCTCTGGCGATTAGAGCCAGGCTTTTCAATGGCTTTTCATTCTAAAGATGTAATATATCCGGTCAAGCCAGTTTTGCTAGTTTAAGCAAAAAAAAAAACCAAGTGAAGTAAATTTTTAACGGTCAGCATTCCGTTACTTTTACCATTCATCTCAAGATTTTGAGGTGAAAGACACTGTACCATAAAACTCACAGGGTACTACTCTAGTATGTCTTACTCCATCATACCATAGTATGTGGCATACTACCGACATACTATACATATCATATCCCATATCCAAAGCGAATTACAGTAAAGTTACATTACACAGTCTGAGAAATTGAGGGTTAAAGACAAGTGCCCATGGGTCAAGTGCCCTAAAGCAACAACCTGGCAGTGGTGTGACTGAAAACAGTTGAAATAAAAGTATATATTACATGTCAATAAGGTTAATTTGAATGTAACAAGTCCACCTGCTGTAGAAATCACCAGTGTGGCTCAAAGAATCATTTCAATCAGTCCCCCCACTGAATTTAATTTCAGTTGAATTTCAAATTAAATTGAACATTTAAATCCAGCTTTAAATCACAGTTTTCAGTTTTGGTGTTCTTTGTCATTTCTGGGCTGGATGTAAAATGTCAAAACCTTTATGGTGTCATGTGGACCTAGCTGTGATTTGGGGCCCAACAATAAAACCATTCTGTGTGACAACCCTTTTATGTAGCATCTGTAATCCTACCTAACAATATGTGTGTTGTATGGGATGTAGAGTGCCGCTCATGCATTGTTGTTGGCTTGCTCCGGAGGATCCCTATCTTTTGTCTGACACTTGAATAAATGACGTATGTGTATCTTCAGCCAGGTCATTCATTTGAATGCAGATGTTTGAAACAAAATGTATTTACAACATTTTCATAGTTGTGAAACAGAAATACCCTGATGGGAAGGCTCTTGTTTATTGAATTACATCACCAAGAGTTCCATGAATGATCTTAATCTTAAGAAGACTTTAGCCCCTATGTTAGCAGATGGGGTTTCCCCAAGGAGAAACAACAAGGACAATTTTACAAGGACATATTAAAAGTCAGTAATAAAAAGAGGACAAAGTTGTGACTAAACATTGTGACTATCTGACTATTAATTAAATGGCGAAAAAAAATATTCCACATCTAACAGCGAAGTTTGATTTCCAACAAAAACTCCATCTTAGTTAGAATTTATTTTGAGTTATGGATTTAATTTTGAATGACATATAGTGGCATTTTTACCTATTTTACAGAAACCTGAATAGTCTGTACAAATAAGGATTTTTTCAAGCATGCAGTTTTCAAGGCTCAGCAAATTAGGATCCATAGATGCAGACAGAGAATAATGGATAACTCAGAACTACTTTGAACAGTACACTGTTTATGACTTCTTTGGTCTGGTTATTGACCAAACTAACATTCAAGCTTTGGTGAATGGAACACAGCTCATGACAACTTGTTGGACAATGCATTGTGATGGCATGCTTGTGTTTGCCGTGTATTAGGTTGTATTACAAACCAGTAGTACAGACTCCGGTCATAAGAGAAGGGGCACCAATGATCTTCGAGCTCCTCATCGATAGAGATGTTGGAAACAATGTGGCAGAACTTGTGCCAGTGGTGGGTATAGAATGTGTAAAAGCCCTGGCTAACAAAATGATTTGCTTTTTATGTTTCACTGGTAATAAAAAAACAGCACATTCTTTCTTGCAGTGTTTCTTGCCAAGTCCTTTTTCCAAAACTTCAATATACTAGATACCTAATATGTTACACCAGCCATGCATTCTTTTATTTATATTTTACTTTGTCATGTAAATGGCTGCAAGGAGCATATTCTATTACAAAGTGTCATTTGATTACACAAATGCATAAATAGATACATAATAGCTTTTCCCATCAACAATAACCCCCCCTCGCCGCACTTACCCTTATTTACCTGAGGTACATTTATTTACCCAGACACTCTATGTCTCACACGAGTGATCTACCAGCTCATTTTGCACACACCGTGTGTCACTTAATCACATTGTGTGACTCCTAACTGACAAGCATTAGATTTTAATAAATGGACAGTGCTGTCACTATATCTGAACCACCAACTGATTTACACAACCACTCACAAGACACTTAAATGCTTTTTAAATTACCACAAATAATAATGAAATACAACATTCTGTGAAATATGTACTGCGAAGTTCTGACTGGGTTAAAGAAATCGATGGTAAGGTTGCAAATCTTTTGAGCGGTTAAAATGGTCTCAGTAGTCAAAAATGGCTAAATAATAAAGTAGACAACCGTATTTAGTGTTCAGATAAATAGGATTGCATCAGGAAGGAAATTTCGTGTAAAATCTTGACCAAAGACATAATGTGGTGGTCCAAGTCTTGAATCTGCCCCGAATAAGAACAACTGAACGGATTTACATAACTTGTACTTAAATAAAGTCAAGTAAAAATGTTCTGTTACTCGACTTGAGTAAATATTTTACTGTCTTATTTAAATATGTTCAAATATGTTCACATTATTTACAAAACACACATCAGTTAGGTGTCAGAACAGCATGATCCATTTAATATAAGATATAACATCCTGAGAAACGTCATTAGCAGTTAACAAGCTAGTTTGCATACGCATCAGTTTATCAACTCTGTTTTGGATTTTAAATCATAAAAAAAAAATGTAAATAAAGCAAGCAATTGAAATCATTAAATTTGAATAAGATTGAAAATGACATATGTATACATATATGACTTATATAGCTATGTAGGGCTGTCCGCAAATAATCGATTAGTCGTTGGTCGACCGAAAAAATTACTAGTCGGCCAAATTCCATTGGTCGA
>JAOTRQ010092763.1:0-10695 GCA_028565875.1 Hoplisoma paleatum
GATATTTTCTTAGTATTCTTCTTAATATTATTATTGTAACTGTGAGGGACTAAGCACATAAGCATTTCACTCACGTTCCACACCAGTGTAATGTGATGTGACAATAAAGAGATTTGATTTGATTTTGATTGACATTCGCTTTTTTGGAATATCACCATTTCTCGTGGGAGTGATAACACGAGTTTAGTGTACCTGAACTGTTATATAAAGCTCGAACTGAATATAGATATAGTAGAATATATCTGAGTAGAATATGTGGTGTGTGTTTGTATAAACATAAGGCTTACTCAGAAAGTTCAATGTATATCGGCGTGTATGTGTAGAATTTTAAAAGGAATTTAAGACATACATATTTTCTTTCAATTTCGTTATTTTCGTAAACAGGTCAAAGTGTAAACATGAAAAAAAAATTGCTCACTTTTTTGCAGTAGACCATCTGATGACTAAAGAGGAAAAACATGCGCTGTTGGCTCTTGGTGTGAGGTGGAGAAATCTTAGTAAGTTCTCCTGAGTAGATCAGATCTGAACTTCTGCTGAGGATGTCCTCACCCTAAACACACACAAACACAATAAGTGTTACAAATATACTACTGCAATTATAGTATTATAGTATAGTATAGTATTATAGTATACTATACAATTATAATATAATGTAAATTAATATTCATATTACCCTGACACAAGTACACTATCTGACAGCATTGCGCACCATACCGCCATACACAATTAATACACAAGTAACAATTCCTATTAAACACACTAACACACAATATCTGATAGTCACTGTTTTTGAGCACAGAGAAGCAGTATATCTGAGGACAATGGTTTGGTTTTATCCATTTGGCTTTATCCTAGTTAATTTCAATAAAGAATAAATCATTCCATTCCCTTGTTTATGTGGTTGTCCAAATCAACTTACTCTGCTCAATCTCTACTGGGAATGTTGATGTATACAAAGTTTTTAATTTCTTGAGCTCTATATCTTCAATTATTATAATACCATTATTTAAATTAATAATAAAATCATTTTATAATGGATGTCAAATTGTTGCAGTAATAGTCATGTTTTGCATTGTATTGATACAAATATATCATAAACGCTGAAGATGTGGTGAAGTAAATGTGGTTTGTTTGGTACCTGCCAGTCCTCAATAGAGCTTTGCCACTGAGCAATCTTATCAACATTCTCTAGTCGCCGTTTCTTCTCATTAATAAGCCTGGCAACATTCTTCATTCCATTTAAGGCAGCTTCCACATCTTGGTAATCCCTTTGGAAAGAAGAAAAAATTTCTGCTGTTTTGTAAAACTACACGAATTTGTACACTATTTTGACACAGGCATCTACTGTACCTGTGCTGGGAGTTAGTATACTTCAGTAACTCTGCCAACTGCAGTGGATACTTGCAGATTTTCTGAACGGGAGTAAGCAGGAAGCCATCTAAAGAAATGTCAATCATCTTCTGCAGTAGGCGACAGGCTTCAAAGAAGAACACGTACTTGTTAAGCTTCATGAGCTTGGAGAGCTGGATACAGGCGTTTGGGTGGTTGTTACAGTACTCCGAGTATATTTGAAAATCTGTTTGCTAAGGAGGCACAAGAAACAGATTTCAGTACATTTACATTTATTATTTAGCAGACACCTTTATTCAAAGCAAATTACATTATCGTTACAGTAGTAAACATTCTGAGCAACAGACCATGCTCAGGGTCCCAACAGCAGCAACCTAGAACAGGTGAGGTTTGAACTTCTGTCTCTTAGATTACCAGTACAGTACCCTAATCACTAGGGCAACTAGTGTGGATATTGTGTGTTAATGTGGCCCATCGATCACAGAAGGCATTGATCATCAATATTGTCATAAACAAGACCATTAATAAGAAAATCAACATTTAGTTTTAATGACTGTAAAATCAAAATACTGCCATACAGATATGCCAGTAGTAAAGAAGTAAATTGTATCAAATCTGGCATCAGTGATCCCTGTGAAACATTTTGGTTATTAAAAACATCTGCCTAGAGCATGGGTCGGCAACACATGGCTCCGGAGCTACCAAGGCTCTTCAGCCCCAATGAGTTGCGGCTACTATCGGCATGTTTCAAATTTTTACGTCGCTACTACATTGTATTGTAGTGGAATCATTTCCTATACATAGAAAATGTATTGAATTAACGCTGAATTAAGGAATATTAATGCATGTCATTATATGTACACACCACTGTTGCACAGAATAAACATATTTGAGCTGAAAGGCTCGGGCATATCGAGTATATAGTGTTTGAGTGTGCACTAATGAGTGTATAAATGCACACTAATAGTGACACACAACATGACCAGAGCATTCGTGTCAAATAGTATAAATTATAAATAATACTATAAAAACACAACACAAAAGAAATAAAATAATTTTAAAGATTTGAATTTTAAAAGTTTATAAGCTGTGTTGTTTTGCAGCTACAGATCATTTTTCTTTTGTGGAAGATGGGGCAAAATGGCTCTTTTGATACTAAAGATCACCAACCCCTGGAATAGATCACTGATGAAAACTGGTACTGAATTACTTTAAAGTCCAACTGACATCAGTGTATTATGGTATTTAAAGTAATAAGACATTAGTAAGCAATGATGTCAAAAGTTATATTTGCATTAATTGCCAAAAAAGAGCAACAAGCAGCAGGTCATCATTAATGAATGTCATGAAAAGAATGATGAAATAAAAATTACAACGTGTAAACATTACACGTGGATCCTGTTTTCTGCAGTTGGGGGATAAAATAGCTCTTAAATAATTTAATCGTCATTTATTTAATCATTTACCAACATCCTCAGTTTTCAGTACTTTTCTTTTGGGATGTTGCAGATTTGACAAGCATTTTTCATTTCTGAACTTTGCCCGTTTTTCTCATCATTTGTTATCTCGTGTATTGGCTACATAATTATTAGAGCTTACTCATTTATTGTTTGTGGCTTTTAGCTGCAGTATTGATCAACCTTGCATCAGTAGTAAGACACTACCCTTCCCATTACAGTCATGAACAAGACAGTCTGTTTACCATATGCAATAACATGAAACATACTTGCCTGACAGTAAAGAGTAAAATATTTATTGAAGTATATTGAAATATATTTGCACTTTCTTACATGTTCTACAAAGCAGGAGCCAATTTCACTGAGATGGGGCTTCTCTTTGTTGAATCTCTTCTCCAGACATTTTAAAAACTTTTTTTGGAACCAGTAAATGTCCTCAATGTTTCCAAAGATGGTGCAAAGCTGTTCATCTGTAAACATGTCAATACGCTTCCTACACTGTCTGATGTAACCCTATGAAAAAAATAGGTATGTTCAATATCCATCAATATCACTGTTATCATGCTTTAGTGGGAATTCATAGCATTATTTAGTCAAGTCAAGTCAACTTTATTTATATAGCACTTTTTACAATAGACATTGTCTCAAAGCAGCTTGACAAAATACAGGACAAACAGAACCCCCCATTGTTGATTGCCTGTTACACCTACAAACATATTTTATTCGAATTTTGTATAATTGTAAAGATAAAAAATAAAATAATAATGATTTTAAAGTATTTAGCCTTCTGTAATCTGTACTGATAGCTTAGACTAGGAGAAAAGTAATTAACACTAGCATTACTGAAATTCTTGTTTTCTGAGGTCATGCCCCCTCCTTATAATAGTAGCAGAAAGGCCCGATGTAACTCTCAATCATGTACTCCACACTTCTGGCCCAATAAAAGCGTTGCAAGAAGAAAGTCATTTTTGCCGAAAGCAAACTAACAGAAGTCCAGTTTGTCCAGGTGCTCTGGTCAAATAAGACCAAAAGTTGAACATTTTAATCTAAATGCTAAATTATGAGTTTGGTGGGAAAATAACACCAAATAGCAACCTGAACACACCATCCTTATCGTGAAACATGGTGGTGGTAGAATCATGCTGTGGCAATGCTTTTCTTCAGCAGAGAGTGGGAAACTATTAATAGTTGATGGGAAGATGGATGGAGCTAAATACAGCACAATTCCATCGGATAACCTGTTAGAAGCTTCAAAAAACCTGGAGACTGGGGTGGAGGTTCACTTCCACTTCAATGACTATAAACATACAACCATAACAATAGTATGTACGCACACAACACCTATTGTGTAAAAGTCCGGACCTTAGCCAAATTAAGAATTCATGGCTTGAAGACTTGAAAATTACAGCTAAAATTGGACTCAATTTGAACCTTATGAGCCAAAGAGAAAAATTCTGATAATGTGCAAATCAGAAGGTTTTTCATCATTTAATTTTGACTTCACAATTACAGGCCATGTTGTGTTGATCTATTACACAAAATCCCAATAAAATTAGGTTGTTTGTAGGTGTTATGTGCAAAAAATGGAGAAGTTCAAGGAGTATGAAATTTTGCAACGCACTGTAAAAAACATCTATATATTTGAACACGTACATCCATTGAGATTAGTTCTGTACTTCTTAACATTTTGCATACACTGTTGGACCTGCTTTGATATACAATTCTGTGAAACTCTATTCAGTTTTTGTTATTGTGTAGATGAACCGAACCTCACAGATGTCCTTTAGATGTTTGATGTAGTCCTTTTCAGTGCTCATAATTTCATTAATGACTTTGGTCCTCATCTGCTCTTTACATGGAAGACCAGGCCTAAGAAGTAGCCCAACCTCAAATTGCTGCTCCTCCTGAGACTGTTCCAACTTGGAAAGGTAGTCTTCCATTGGCTCATCTTGGTTTACTCGTAACTGAGGAACAAGAGACAAGCTAATAATCATTATTATTATTATTAATCAAGTAAAACTTAAAACAAGTGTAGCACGTTTTACCCTGACAAAGCTGGCTGGAAACCAGCCTTCACTATCAAGGATGTGTCCCCACCACCACTCTTTATTTGTGGCATCCATTACTTCAATGACGTCACCAGCCTTAAAGCCGAGCTCTTGATCATCCATGGTCATGTGATCCCATAATGCCTCAGCATACACCACACTGCCATCGCTGATCAACTAGTGGAAAAGGAAACCATTACTCATTTAATTTTAGACTTGTATGTTTATTATTCAAGCCTTTTTATTACAGAAATCACACTGCTGCTCATCACTGGTTCACTATCCTCATGCCATTTAACATTCTCCTGATAAAAAAAAACTCTTTCCAACACTTCTCAGTGCACGCGACAGCACATTCCCATATATATCTGTTATAACCTGTTGTGTATATATTCCAGTTTTCACCTACCATAGTGTCATGTCTTTTTTTGCCTTCAATTTTCATGATTCACATGCAAAGTTTTAGTCTCTCAGGAGATCCCAATTACTTTTTGCCTACTTTTAAGCGTTTTAACTAGCCTGCCAATTATCTAACTACTTTTATTCTCATTAGATTTTTGTCTAAACAAAAGTTCTAATAGTTTCTTCAAAACAGCCTATGTCAATGTCAGCAAACAGTCAATGAAAAAGAAAACACTGGAAAGAATAATTAGGCAAATGAATAATTTGATCACATCATCCTTTTTATACATGTCGTCCTACACCAAGCTTTATAGGCATAAAAGCCAACTACCAATTAATTAAGGTGATGTGCATCTCTGTAATGAGGAGGGGTGTGGTCTAATGACATCAACACAATTAGTAGGCAACTAGCTTTCCTTTGGGAAAATAGGTCAGAGAGATTTGATGGATTTGAAAAAATAAAAAAAATTGTCTTGCATAGCGATGCAGCATATGCAGCTTGAAAATGCAAAACTTAGTTTTTGAATGTCAGAAATGTTTATTTCAAAATTTTAAGCTTGATATTTATGAGTCTTTAGGGTTGATTTTTAGTTGAACATAGTTGTTGTTCAATAATAAAAAAAGAATCAGCTCAAATACAACTTGTCAATTCAACACACAGTGTAGCTCCACTTAGTCCCAGTTTAAATCACACTTTCTTTACAGGAAGACCATGTTGATGACTATGAGGAACATAGTGAAAATAAAAACGTACTGTGTCTCAGACTGGCCTCATGCTCTTCACTGAGGTAGGACACATTTAAACTCCACATTTATTAGTTAATTTTTTTTCTTTTTGAGATCAGGACAACGAAAATCTTGCTTGTATTGGTGAGACTTATAACTGTTTATTCTGTTCTTTAGCGCAGCACAGTTCTTTTTTCCCTACCTCACATCACTACACTGCTCCTCCCACATCTAAACCATTCTACACCTTTTACTTGCTACATTTACTCAGGATAGCATAAGCTCTCTTCCACAGCTGTGTACTGGCTAAAAATAGTGATTGCTTTTCTTCTTAAAGACGTGACATGCTCATCCATCATCATCGCAGCGTCTCTGAACTCTAATAATATGGAGCTGATATCTTTTTCACATAATGAATGTACACATTATCCTGTGGTGACCCTCTCAAAACAAATCCTTGATGAACATCGTTTGATCCAGAAAACAAAAATGACCATCCAGACTGTTATAAGCAAGTACATGCTGTTGGGCTGTGTCAGTGCCTTACACGGTGTCATATTCTTTTTTTTTATTGCATTCATTAGGTATTTTTCTTCTAGTAACTTTTCTTGTAGTTAATCTTGTTGTAGCTTGTAGTATTTTAGCCATTGACAATTACCTTTTATGTAGTTGCAATCATATTACAGCTGCCTCATACCTCATTTATTGCCAGTTGTTCTCCTGCTCCTCCTGAATGGGGAAATCGATGACCTGAAATCTGTAAGTCCTCATAGAAACCCTCCTCACTGCAGGCGCCATCACCCACATAGAGCTTTTCCTGAGCACCTTCAGAAACAATCACTGCTGAGAAACAGATGCATAAATAAATAAAAATACACCACATCGTATTTTATAACTCATTGATCATATATAATTGTCAGGTACAATTTGTATGCATCCTTTATAATTGTATATTGTGAAGGGTGAATGTAAATTCATTGCATTTTAAATCTTGATTTTGCATAAGAGCGGTTATATTACAAAACAATATTAACAATAGCAACAATTATGACTGTTCCTTATAAATCTGGTCACTTTCTTCCAGTTTTTTTAAGATGTCCCCAACTATAATCTACATCTTCATTAAGGCTCCTACATAAATCTGCATCAACTCATAAGATACTTTTGTGCATACTAAGTGATCTTAACCACACACTTGGAAATATTTTAACATATAATGTGGTCATTCAGACACATACACAATCATTTTACTTAGACACATACATAAGTCATTTGAGCATTGTTAGGAAATGGGTTGAGGAACTCTTTGATTGCCACACATGCAGGAGACGGACACGGAGGACTAACTTATCCAAAAACTGGAGTTTTAATAACAGAACAAACAACAGAACACAAACTTAACACAACAGGAACGCAAAACACAAAATGAAGATCTAGCCACGAGCCTGGAAGGAACACAGGCTTTTATGCACCAGTCAGTTAGTCCTGCATTATCCTCAGGTGCGCCTCATCAGGGTGTGACGACCGGAGGGGCGTGACCAGAGGAGGAGCCGTTCTGGTGTGGGGAACCCTGTTCCTCACACTTCCCCGCTTCTAAAATTTCTCCCCCTCCACAAAGAGGGACTTGCTTCAGGGTACAGGTGGGCGGGCCTAGGCGGTTGAGGAGAGTGGAACGGCCTGGAACTACGGCCCTTTCGTCTACAGCTCTTCTTGTGAACAGCGAATGAGGGTTCAGGTGCGCGGACGTCAGCATCGAGGTTCAGGTGCGCTGCGCGGACGTCGGCTTCGGGGGTTCAGATTGGCGGACAGCGGCGATTCAGGGTAGGCAGACGTCGGCGTCGGGGTTCAGACGGGCGGACATCGGCAGGTTCAGGAGTGCTGGGATTAGCATCCAGCGGGCAGGTAGACAGGAGTGCTGGGATTCACGTCCAGCAGGCAGGTAGACAGGAGTGCTGGGATTCACATCCAGCGGTCAGGTAGAGAGGAGTGCTGGGATTCACGTCCAGCAGGCAGGTGGCCAGGAGTGCTGGGATTCACGTCCAGCGGGCAGGTGGCCAGGCGTGCTGGGATTCACATCCAGTGGGTAGGTGGCCAGGAGTTCTGGGATTCACGTCCAGCGGGTAGGTGGCCAGGAGTGCTGGGATTCACGTCCAGTGGGTAGGTGTCCAGGAGTGCTGGGATTCACGTCCAGCAGGCAGGTAGCCAGGAGTACTGGGATTCACGTCCAGCAGGCAGGTAGCCAGGAGTGCTGGGATTCACGTCCAGCGGGCAGGTAGCCAGGAATGCTGGGATTCACGTCCAGCGGGTAGGTAGACAGGAGGGATGCGGTGTGTGGCGGTCCCAAGATGGCCAGATCTTACTGTTACGGGTTGAGGAACTCTTTGATTTCCACACACGCACACACCAGGAGACGGACACGGAGGACTAACTTAACCAAAAACTGGAGTTTTAATAACAGAACAGGAACGCAAAACACAAAACGAAGATCTGGCCACGAGCCTGGAAGGAACACAGGCTTTTATGCACCAGTCAGTTAGTCCTTCATTACCCTCAGGTGCGCCTCATCAGGGTGTGACGACCGGAGGGGCATGACCAGAAGAGGAGCCGTTCTGGTGTGGGGAACCCTGTTCCTCTCTGCATCTCTGTTTTCTATATGGTCATGTTCTATTTTTTTTATTCAGCTGCCCTGCATAGCATTATCTCTTTATGCTGTTCTACACAGCAACATTTACAATATATTATTTTAAAATTCAGTATTTTACTCAACTATTTCCATATTCTTCGATTTTTTTACTTTGAATCCACTACGTCTAAATAAAAAAACATAATTTACTTATACTTTCATTGGTGTAATAATTAACCTTGATTACCTACACATTACTGTTCGAATACTTTGCGCACCCCTGAAGGCTGCATAACAACGGCTATATTAAATAAACCTTCTTGACCACTTATGTTGGCTGTACATATAAACACAGTTTTTATACAGTTCCTTCCAGATATAAAATCAAGCTTTTTATTTGTCATTACACATATACAGATGTACAGTACAACGAAATGCCTCTCTCCACATATCCCAACTTGTCTGGAAGTTGGGGTCAGAGAACAGGGTCAGCCAACGTACAGCACTCCTGGAGCAGACAGGGTTAAGAGTTTAGCTCTTAAATATTTGGGTTCATAGCCCAATGCTCTACCCACTAGGCTACACTATATTTCTACACATAGTTTGTCATATGTATAAACATAACATGTAAAGAAAAATCTAGCAAAAGAATGACCAACAAGGGGTTAATTTACATCAGTTTATTATTATTATTATTATTATTATTTTATCATTCAGTTTTATATAACTGCAGTATCTGCCTATTAAACTTTGTGGTAAGAGGCCCTCTGTGAGTGGAAATGACTCCAAATGTTTGCTTTTAGTACTGCTAGCATAAAAACAATCACAATAAGTACATGAAAAAATGAAATATTTCTTCTAATTACAATAATTAATTTGACAACATTAACGCACATATTACCTCTGTCTGTAGCTGTAACCACACAATTTCGGCTGTGAACATACTGCCAATATAGCGTCAAAGCTAAAATTCCTGCACACCATGTGTTTTAAAGACCAAGAAGTTCTGTTTTTTACCCCCAGAACCTATGCTTCCATGCCACACGTTGTTTAGGTATCAAACATATTGACTGTTTTTATTGTCTTAAGTTTCTAAAATAAAATCAACACCGAAGTGTCAACAATTTACACTATGAGAAAACCTACTATAAGAAAACCTACAAAAAATGCAAATGTAAATTACTAATTAATCCAATCATTTACAAGCAGCTGAATATAAATAGGTTATCAACATTACATTTGCATGGCATCAATACGTTATGTGGGTTATGTTTTAATTTCCCTTCACATGTCAGCATTCACATGTCAAAATGGAATGCTGCAGATGCTATGGGTAAAGTCTTGATAAAATGACATTTGATTTAGAAATGTCTAAGTATGGGAGAGGTGGTGGCTTTAATTCTATGAAATGATAGATTGATAGATTGACACACAAAAGACAAGAAGTGGAAATGGGAAACTTAATCTAACTTGCTGAACCCCATGTCAATCGTATAAGATTACAGGACTTGTTTTGTGCGTGCGTGCGTGCGTGCGTTCGTTCGCGCGTGCGTGCGTGCGTGCGTTTGTGTGTGTGTGTGTGAGATTGGGGGGTGGGGGAGGGCGTGTCTCAGAGAATATAGCCGACTATAGGCAACAATACACGCCGGAAACATTGTAGCCTCACAACAACAAGGAGATGTGTTCGATCCACAGATTGAGCAATCTGGGGAGTTGCTGTTTGCAGTTTGCATGTTCTCATTATGTCTGCAAGGGCTTACATGAGTCTGAAGTTCAAAAGCATGCAAGAAAACTGAAAACACAAATTTTCACAAGACTGTGTTTAAAAGAAACTGTGCTGAAAAAAAATACTATATGTCATGTTACGAATGTTATCTACATGTTATAAATGTAACCATGACATTAAAGTCCAAATAAAACAAACTAACAATGTCTAATTTGCCGTATATTAATTTTTAAGGATTTGGAACATAATCTTGCTGGATTATCGGCACATAGGTAAACTGTACATGCTAAACCTTACATGTAAAATGTGGTCTTAAAATATATAGAACGGGTCAGCACAACCTTGCCTTCTCTCTCTCTAAAT
>JAOTRQ010092773.1:0-10694 GCA_028565875.1 Hoplisoma paleatum
AGCCCGACCCGGGGATCGAACCCGGGACTTCTCGCTGTGAGGCGACAGTGCTGTAACCACTCAGCCACCGTGCCGCCTCATATAAAATAGGGATTTCTTAATTGTAGGATCTTCCCACTGAATAAATTCACTATTTTTTATTAGAAAGTTAATAACACAAAATAACGAGTGGTGCCAGTAATTGTGGAGGGTGCTGTGTCAGATGAGTAAAAATTACTTATTTAGTTTCATTTAGACATTATTTTCCAAACTTACTTACCACTAGGCAGTGCTGTAGTTTGAACTGGCGATCTTCTGATTACAGTCCAGTGTATTAAACACTAGACTACTGCTTGTTTCACTTTGTAATGAAAGCAATGATATTCTTTTATTCTTCTATTGTAATATCACGTTAGTTCTGTACCTGTAACATTTTAGTCATCTGAGGGATGTAAATTGGCTCAGTTATAACAAGCTTCATGGTAGAAAATGTAATTTTTTTAGAATGGGTTATCAATGCCACTCTTCGCCGTTGTGATGTTTTGCTTAAGGATTAAATAGATCATTTATCTGGATTTTTTTTCTTGAACATTGTGCACCCTTTTGTAATTGCTGTTTATAAATAATTGACATCCTGTCTAGCTTAAGGGATGTGAAGGTCCCTCTGTGTAACATTATTACATAAAAAGAACAACATGCTTGTTCAGTGTACAGTTTCTTCGAAATTTAATATGCATTTGTACATCTAGAACTAAATGGCTGAATTATCTAGCGGAATAGTATGACCGTAAGTGCACACAATACAAGCAGACATGTCTGCTTTTATCATCGTACAGAGTCCTCTGCCTCTTGCACAAGCAAAATGATTTAAATGTGCTATTTTATGTAGTATTGCATACAATGTTTAGGAAACAGGAGACATTTCTGCTTGAATTAGCTTGCACGAGTTTTGCTCGTGCAGAGTAATATGCCTGTCCTGCTTTCTCCACTACTCGCACTGATATTTTGAGAATATCCTGGAACACTCTGTCTCATTTGTACTCGCAGCCAGTCAGCCAGCCGATCACGAGCACAGGTGCCAAAACAACAGTGGCGGGAGGGTCTTTCCTGCTCCAATCCATGTACTTGCTCAGTTATTGCACAACAGATCCAGCATGTTTACAGCACAGTGTGTCTATGAGCCAGAGGCATCGTGTCTTTGAAGTTCACATGTTAAAGTTCTTGAACTCTGTTCTGTTTATGATCGCAATAAGAAATCAAACTTTCTTTATTTTTAAATCTCTTTTTATTAGGATACTTTCTTTGAACCCGAAAAATCACACAAATGCCCTTGAAGGAAATTATAATTACTTCTGCCATTTCGAACACTGGAAGACTTGAGAATCCAATATAAACAACACCTCTATGACCTCAGCTGTCAGCCAACTTGCACGAACAGTATTTTCCAGAGTGGGCAATTACCGACCATGCATAACCACCTTTATAATTTTATGTTGGTCATTATTATTTTGTCAAAGCTGCCCTGCAACTGTGATGCACTGTATTCTGACATATTTTGATCTATCAGAGCCAGCATTAACATTATCTTGCATGTTGGACTGGTACATCCCCATGTGCATCAGTGAGTCTTGACCACCAACCGCAGATCAGGAACACCACACATCAGCAGTTTTGGAGATGCTCTGACCCAGTCGACTGGCCTTTGGCAAACTTGCCGAATGTGTTATTCACTCCATCTTTCAGTGGTCATAATCTTTGTATCAAGCAGTCATGACTATACAAGTTAGTGAGAATGCATGACATGAGTTTTCCCAAAAGGTTGTGAGAATGGATTTTTGAAAGGAGGTCCCGGACACATTGTTTTCCTTTTTAAACATGTTTCATATGTTTTCTTGTTATTGATGATTATGCATGGAAAAAAACAGGAACAACATGTTTGTACCAGATGGCAGAACAGGTCCATGCTAGTAACACCCATGCACATGTTTTTAATAGCAAAATTTGTAGATACGCTTGAACTGTAGTATAAACCCTATTGGAATTTCTATTCTTTCTGTGTCTGTTGCTGTACTGAAAAAAACTGGTTCTTGCAAAATGCACATGCAATTAAGTTGCATTCTTTTAAATGCACCAATTATACACTAATTACCCATTAATACATTAATGTGACTTACAAATGTGCTGCCCTCAGTAAGCATGTCCCTATTCTAGTTATTCTAGTCATTAACCCACCTTCAAAAAACAAACATATGTGATGTAGCCGATGATCAGACCAATTGATTGCTGGCACGAACGCTTCACACATTTTCTGGCACGACATAACACAGAAGTAAGATCAAGGTCTGTTTGACTTCTAACTGACATCCAAATGTATGTGGCAAATTATGCAAGGCTATCCTGTCTATTGGCACAGTTTTAACCATAAAACATATCAGACATACTGGAATGTTAAACCCTCTTTTTTATTCTGGCTTGAGACTGGCACTAATCGGCACTGCACTAGCTTGTGAATCCCAATGGCTAAAGTGGCACCCTGGTCTTTCAAAGATGGGAGTTCAGACACTCTGTGCTGATGTGCTAGCAATAAATTACACTACTCCACCAGGGTGGACTTACTTAAATATCTGCTAAAATGTGCCATTAACTACTCTGTTTACTACCTATCAAACTGTATACAGCTCACAACCTTATAAACCTAGCATAACAACAGAGAATTTGAACATTCTAGACAAAATGTTATAGTTAATAATTATTTAATAATATTCAATCAATGTTTTACTTTAGATATTGCGATGTATACATATACATACATACATACATACATACATACTCGTTATATTATATATCAGATTATATTGACAACACAACCATCATCACCATGACAACCGTCATTTTAACATCCCATTAAAACAGGTTTGTTTCAGATTAATTATGGAGATTTTCAAACTTTTATTAAAAAATTTCCAAGCAGTGACTGTTTTGGTGGGGCTACATTTTAAGACTAACACCCCAAGTCTTTAATTATCATTATTGAATGTGTTGAAGAAGAAGCACAAGAACAGCTGATTTTCTGTTATTACGAATTGGAAGAAGTCCAGACCAAATTAGAGTCATTATTATTAAGTAGTTATTGAAGATTATTAAAGACATCTTTTTCGTGCCAAGCTTTCTCACACATGTGTGCTTTTAGATGTGCTTTCATCTGTACGTTAGGTATTTGCAACAAAAGATTCTCATAATCATGGTTAAGTGTGTATACATAGTGGGGAATGTTGTCAGCATAGACATTGTCAGGTCTGTACAGAATGCGACAAAATTAGAATCACTTCAGAACATATTTGGCATTTAAATTTTACTATAGGATCACAAATTTGTTTGAAGTGCGCAGGATGATCGATGAAACATGGGAAAATGTTTCAGATAATGTACAGTCTTCTTTTGAAGTATTGAAACAGTGAGGCCAATTGCTTTATCTTTGCTGTAGACTGAAATAATTTGGGTTTGATATTACTTATTACATTATTAAATTTTGATTAATACATCTTAATGATGGCTTGTTTTCACCTATAGACAGCTCTCTATTTTTTATGTTGATTATTGTTCTAACTATAAATGCACGGGCAAAAAAATGAATCTGAAATTGAGTGTAGACATTCAGTAGTTGTTGTCTGAAAAATGAACGTAACAGGTCACACATGGACAACAAAACACACCTGGAAATTAAAGCTGAAGTGTTTATTTATTGTCTAATATCGATCTTTTAATGCCAAGCCCAAAAGATCTCGGTCCGCATCAGAGATAAAGGGTTCCAATACTTTTGGAGAGGACTGTAGCTAATCTCAAAGTAAGGCCAATCAATAATCAAGGTCCAGAAAAGCGAGCAGACAAAAAGAAAACATGATTAAGTACATGCCAACATAACATGTTGTGAACATGTTTTCTTTTAAAGCCTGTGAAATAATAAATGAATCATCACTTTTCAATTATGCATCATGATAAGGATTTCTGTCCACGTGTGCTCATGGGGAGGAGGAAAGAGGGGCTGCGTCAATACGCTCGAGAAGGCTGGACTGCAGAATGTCAACAAGAGCAGAGACTGGCTGTAACTCGATGTCCCTCTGAACTGTTTTCGTGTCTGCAGAGGTATAAACAGAGGCGCTTTCTAGATACTGGCCTGAACGCAAAATCTATTGGAAGCCTACCTAGAAAGTCAGGAAGAAAACAGATCAAAATAATGTGTGCTGAGATCTGTTTATTATGTGCTTTAAATTAGCATTGGGTTCTCTTACAGGTCACTGGATCATGTCGTAACGTTTGCCCGTGGTTGCACAAACCCCTGTCAACAACTTTAAAATAGAAATAAATTCATTGCAATAAAAGAATAGTTTTTTCCATTTGCAAGTAATTCCTATTGTTAGGCTTTATTGACTGATAATAATGATTTACTTATTTCGGCACAATGTAGGTTTTTGATATCGCACCAATCCTCCACTGAGCACCAAACTCTTTCATGTACCCTTATTTTTCAAAATAGAGACTATTTAGCTCTTCATTCTCCTGTCGATTTGGAGATTATGAAAAATATCACACCATAAACAAAAATTGTAAAATAATTGTTCACAGTTCATAACAATACAAAAGAAATAAGGTAGGTCACATCCTACATTGAACAAAGTGGATAGACCAGGACTGCAGAACTGAGAAGCGGTTGTCACTGGTTGCTGAGATTCGCTCTGAAAATGGGACTTCAAACCACATCTGATGTATTTGACTCACCAAGCGCAGTTCGACAACAATGGAGACCCAAAACAACACTCGTTCTGCAACACAGAAATAGATAAGTATGCTATCAACCCAAGCAAGTAGAAAACTGGACTATCCCAATCAGTGTGGTATCAAGAGCAGACGTTCCAACATAAAATGTGGCAAGTGTGAAAATGATAAACTATGATATATAGAAAGACTTTCAGCTGCAGCGAATTATACTCATGATGTGCTCACAAAAATCATCTCCTTTCTTACCTAAATGTGGTCTCAGATCCTGACTCTTGATGTGACTCACTACCAAACTGCCCCAGCAGCTACCACGTTACAAGGGCTCACTGTGTTACGAAGCACGAAAAGCTGCCTCCAGGATGTCTACATTAACCCACATTCCTACAGAGGAGTGGAAACTGGACATCACAACACTTCTGGATCATTTCACTCACGTACAGCAGTTCTGCAAACCTTAAAGAATCAAAACAATAATCTGCAACACTGGACAAGCACAACAAACATGAAAGCTGTGAAGAGAGAAGGCTGGAAATCATGATGTATAGAAAAACTTACAGCAGCAGCATATTGATACTTTTGATTAATTTTGACACAGATTGATTATCGGTGCTTCCGTGCCCCCTTTTCTTGAAAAAACAGGCCTGCAGAGGGACAAAACTTCTAATGTGGTTTAATTCTAATGTGGTCACAGTACCTCAGCAGCTACCATATAACAGGGATGGTGAAAGTCAGAACATACTGTACATTTGCCTCTCCTTGGCAGTTCTGTAACCCTGAGCAATCCACACTCCTTCTGCAAAATTGAAATAAATAAATGTAGTGCCATGGTTTCAAAGAAATAGAAACTATGTGAGAAAACAAAAATCAACCATGATATATAGAAAAAACTTTCACCTCAAGCTCTGGACTCTGTGCCCCCTCTTTTTTTTCCAAAACGGGATTATAGAGAGGCACGACTCTTAAAGTGGCCCATTGCCAAACTACCACAGCAGTTACTACATTACAGGGACTGCTGTGCTATGAGGCATGAAATGCTGTCTCCAATATGTGTCTACATTAACCTCACATTCCAGAAGAGGCTGGTTAAACTAAATAAACAAATATGTATTTGTCTTAAAAGCAATCTGTTCGCAGAAAGTAGGTTTGCCGTTCCTGAAGCACACATAAAACCATAGTACAATTTAGGGTCAGACAGGTTAGTTGTCAAATCTGCATTTCTACAAATCGGTAATGCTTTTCATCTTTAATGTCTTCCATTAAAGTACCTGGACATCGACCAAGTTCGAAAGATTTGACATTGTTGAAAATCTTGGCCTTTTTTCAGTTTCCGTGATATTCACCTCTCCCAGCAGTCCTTGTGATTCATTTCCTGTAAATAAACACATTAAAGTACTTTTTTTCATTTGTCTTCCCAGAAACTGCAACCCCCTACATGACTTTCTAAAACTAAAAGAAATAGTACCATATATAAATAATAATAATAATAATAATAATAATAATAATAATAATAACTGAATATGCTTAGAGAAACCAAATCAACATATTTGCAGAGTAACAAAACAATTAACAGGAAAGTAAACCTGTTGATCTGGTTTGAGTCGGGAGTCCCTCTTGGCTCAGGAGGCTCTACATTTCACCACAAGAACAAAAACAGTTACAGGAAATGCAGAAAGGTATTTAAAAGATGTTTACACCATTTAAATACAATTTTACTAATTAAACACAACTCATAGATACATTTTAAAAGGGTAAGTACTTTTAAACACATTTTTGGGAATCTGCGATAGGCCTGATAACTACCACATTTATACCAACACAATTGACCAGGTTTGATAGAGGTAAGGCCGGTCAAGGGTCATTGTAACTGTTTCTGCAATATTCATTTGCTTAGCTAATGCTTGGGATACAAAATGCTAAAAAAAAGTGATTGTGTTGCGACAACAATTATTATTTCATTGTAATTTGTGAACAACGTCTCAGAAAGCAGAAAGTCCCAGCTAACTTATCTCATTTTAAGATTTGCTTCTATAGCTCATGGTTGTTGCAAAACAAGCAGTCATGAGTCGTCTATGTTTTTTTTCTTTGTTGTTATGGGTAACAGAGTTTTCACGTTAATGCAGTATTACTGGAGGTGAAGAGAGGTTTTATATGTATTTTTAAATCCTTAGGAGGCTGTTGACCTGCCCACATAAATTACACATTAATATAGCCTTGTGACAACAGTGACAAACAAATTCTGTGGATACCATTAAAACATTGGCTTCCATTGTTATTTAAGTACTTGCAAATTATCAACAGAAAGGTAAAACTAAAATAAAATTAAAAAGTACACTGTTCAGGCATAACATTATAACCACTTTTTAATATAGTGATGGTTCCTTTGTTGGATCGGACAACACAGGCCAGCCTTCACTCCCCACAAAATAAGTTTTGACTGATTATTACCCTTGCAGACTGTAAAGATCTGCATTTGGGGTGACCTGGTTGCTCTGATATAGTCGTCTAGCTATCACAATATGGCCCATTGTAATGTAAGGTCCTCCTTGTAACATCAAGGATACAAATGTTCACCTGCTGTTTAATATATTGCGCCTACAGATACTGTGAAGTGTTATTGTGTTCCCATGTTATTGGTCATGATGGTTATGGTCATGGTTATGCATGGTTGGTGTAACTCCAGACATCCCCCTATTAATGTTGTTTAGCGTGACAAATGCTCTCCCATCATAAAGCTGTATTCGCTTAAATGAGTTGTTTTGGTGTGTCATGTGACACAAGACATTCATAGCCCATGTGAAAAAACATGACTGATAAGGTCAATTATTAAAAAGTCTCTTGTTTTGGATTGTTTTGGGGTGACCAAAGTAACAGCTGGATATTGGGAAGTTCATGAGTAAAACACATGTCATGTTCATGGGATCACTAGCATGTGTCTCTTATTCATCGCCAAAGGGCACCGTTGATTGTCTTGTGTGTCAGTCCCCGAATAAGTGGCAACAAACAAGTTTCTTTGTTCCTCAAACAGCCTGTTTGAGGCTTTTTTCATACCATATGCAGCTATTTATGGTTTCAAGAAAAAAATGAGAGCATAGTGCTTGTAGTCATGTGATTAGCTGACAAACACACCAGTTCGAGCTTAAAAACAATCATTATAGTCCTGCTTAATTCTGACATAATGTTCACTGGCTGTTTCATTCAGTCTACTGTTATATGGTGCAGATATAATCATGCCTAGGCTTCTGAGAAGCTAGTGCATAACCGTACTGTTAAAAAACTGTGTCCTAATTCTGCCTGTCTAATTTATCTATTCTAGGTCTTTAAACATAAATGTATTGCACTTGCAATCACATTGTTACGACCACTTCTTGTGACTGATGACCACGATGACTGAGTAATGTCTTTGTGATATTATCTGGGCCTATTCATCCATGCCGATCTCTCAACTGATCTGAAATCGAACCCATCCATGCGCATCACGTACGATACTAAATTATTATTGTCTATTCTGATTTAAATAGGATCCACAAATTCTCCAAACTTTAACCCAACTGCTCTACTGCCAATTTCAGCAGCTGTACAAAAGAACTGCAGTTAGCACGGCTCCAGATATATATGGCAGCCAGGACATTATCACCTAGCTGCCACCCATGCTGTACACAACTGCTCTGTAAGGTTTTAATAAACTATTCATATTTTATGATGCTGTTATTACAAGTGTTAAGTTATATAACTGGCTGTAGTTGCAACCAAATAAAGTGATTGACATTACTGTGCCGGATGTGTTAATGTCCTTGCTCAATGGCACAACAGTCCAGTAGTCCAGTACCAACCGCTAGGCTACAACAAATAAATTCAGGCCATAGAGCAGAAATATGTTGATATGTGTTGTTGTGGAACCTTTTGTTAGCTGTACATTAAATTTAATGGAACACTTTATTTACCCTGTAAAATGAAAAATAGCAGTTTAACCTTTATGGATTATAGCGACCCATTGACTTCACGTGTGTGTGCTTTTAATACACCAGCAAGTACAGCATTGTGAGCACTGACCGGTGAAGTGAATACAGATTATCTCTTTATGATGGCACATGTTAATGGTTGTGATATATTAGGTAGCAACATTTATTTTATTTTAATAGTTTATTTAACAGTTACAATACAGATAAACATTGATACATAAAATGCACCTGGTGCCATATATTTAAGGCTTTGAATGTAAGATAATTTGCATCCCACAAAATGTTATCCTCAAAATAAAGAAAACAATTTTATCCTCAAGGAAAAGTGTAAAAAAGATTTTGACAAACGTTGTGATGGCTTGATAAATGGGTCAGAGCATCTCCAAAACTACAGCTATTGTTGGGTGTTTCCAGTCTGCAGTGGTCAGTATCTATTAAAAGTGACAATGCCATGGGTGAGCATGGCTCTTTGCGTTATGGCTGATCTGTGTATACATTTAATAAAATCTAAATTAATTTCATTATGATTTTGTGAATGTAGCTGGGAGTATTTACAAATGTAAGTGCCTGTTTTCTGTCAACAAATTCACAATCGTGTTCTAATATTTAACAAGTACAGCAAACAAACCACTGCGATGGCATATGTCATGGAAGAATGTTTCACGCCATTCCAGGGCGGTAAATTGTGCCCATAGGAACCTTGTTGACCCAAACAATGAAATACACAGTCACAATAAAGCCATCATGGAACACCAAGTATCGTGCATGTTGAGTGTCATGCATCAGTGATAACTTGTGCCAGCGTCTGGTCGCTTGGCAACAAGCGACCAGGTCAAAGCTATCATTTCACTTTTGTAGACAGTTACCCAGGGTGAATGACAATACCAAAATATACAGATCACAAATAAAACAAAGCTGGACTGGGTTGTGATATACAGAACAGGGTGGTCATTATAATATTTTGGAAAAAAAAACATTATAACACAAATAACATTATGACCACTGGCGGGTAACGTAAATAACAGATTATTTAGTAATCTGCTGTAATCACAGCAGCTGTTAGTTGGTAGGATATATTACACAGAAGTGAACATTTTATTATCAAAGTTGATGTTTTAAAAGCAACAAAAATAGGATTTAGGAGGCATTAGGAATTGAGCAAGTTTGACCGAGAATAAAACATAATGTATAGATGGCTGGATCAGAGCGTGTGCAAAACTGCCGCTCTAGTGGGGTAGTCATGGGTTGCAGGGGCCGGTATGTGTGAACAAACAGTGGCTGAACCAGTTAAAGGGAAAATGAAATGTGAATACTGGCTACTGTGGTCTAATCCAATCCAAAGTTTTAAAGAAATGAATTCTCACTCAGATAGAAATGTCTCAGAATACACAGTATGTTACAGTTGCAGGGCTGTTTAGGCAACAAAAGGCAAAAAAGGAAGGTGGTCCAAATCAGAGATCTTGGAATATCTTATGTCCTAGCATTGGTTTGTTATATTAGGTCTTGTGGTGCTCAAAGCAAAGAACACTTACAACGTTTTGCATATTGTGAGGCAAAGGTACATCAGGCTTTACAGATTTCGAGTTCATAAGCTAGGACTGTTTGTCATGACATTGTCCACACAGTAGGTTGCCAGAGAAAAGCACATTACACTACTGTGTACTCCTCACAAATATGCACAGTTCAAGTTTTCCAGTTACCGACAGACATGGAATTTGAAGTACAGGAAGCTTGCCAATGAAACACTGATACACATGTATAAGTTTTTCCTGTGCATCAGAATCACAATAGGGAAGGTCTTTTACTGTAATAAACGCACATCTGGATCGTGGAAAGTGTGTTGTGTGGAAGCAAGGGCTGAACACAGCTGTGCCTGCAAACGTCAGTAAAGAGAGAATCCCTTATGGTAGGTGTGTGTGTGTGTGTGTGTGTGTGTGTGTGTGTGTGTGTGTGTGTGTGTGTGTGTGTGTGTGTGTGTGT
>JAOTRQ010092791.1:0-10692 GCA_028565875.1 Hoplisoma paleatum
TTTAGTCGACTACTAGTCGATTAGTTGGAGTAAATGACGACCACTGGTCGACCAACAAAATCCTTGGTTGTGGACAGACCTAATATATATATATTCTTGTGGGAAACCTGTAGAATTTTACGTTGTTAATTTTTTTTAGGCATGGACGATAAGGTCATAAATACTGTCAAATTAGCATTTCCTTTGACCCTGAATTATTCTCATTAGTTGTAGGTTAACGTCGCCGTCTTTGCCAGATATCTAGAATGTTAGATGGAGTGGTGAACACGTAGCAATGGGATGTCGGGTGGCCTGAAATCCGTCTCATCAAAACACGAGATGTTTCCTAATCAACACACCAGTATAATCTTTCAGTTACTCAGTCCGGTTTGTACAACCTCTCCAGTCATTCCGAGTCCGTTCGGCTGATAGAAGGAAAACACGGTATGCATATTTCCCATGCTACCTTGCAGCCCGCATCAGCACCGAACGGCCTAATGTGAAGTGACAGTCTGTGTGGCGGCGGTACAGGAATGTGAATTACAGTCGACAGACAGACGGGTTTCTGATTTTAGCCGGACGAGCCAGTCGCTAACAAGCCTGCTATCTTTCTCTCGCTCGCCCGCTGAGCCGGCCTAAACTGACAGAACGCTCATCCAGAAAATGCACATATTTCATGCGTCGTGAATATGAGCTGTTCTTATTTGGAGGGGTGGGGGGCGAATCGAATGGAGCATTGCATGAACCGGGGTAATCAAGCATCCATTTTCTTCCCGTCAGAGCAACACGTCAACTGTTTTCTGAGGACAAACGGGTCCGCCGGAACCTGTGAACTGCTGGCAGGAGCGAGGACTTCTTTTTTAACCCTCACCGGAGGAACAGCCGGTACTTTTGGGCAGTGTAAAGTTACTGATTATAAACGGGTTTTCTTTACCTCAATCTGTGTGTTTGGGAGGGATTTTCTGAAAACTTTCTGGCATTTTTATTATGAATTAACATTCTGTTAGCATTTGGTTGTGTGTCAATATGAATGATGTGGCTGGAAGTAACGGTGAACGGTTTCGATCATCACAACAACACACACTACTGTGTCATCACCAGGTTGGTGTCATCACATCACTTGGAATGTGGTCACTGGAAAACACAAACAGGTCGTTTGATCTTAATATTCAGGGACGCTGGAGATGATCAAAAAGAGGAGAACAGTCAGTAATTGTTTACCCACAATGCTTGAGGTGTGGCTTCTTAAAGAATTGTATTCATATATTCAGTACGTATGAAAGTATTTCTTAAATAATGTCTATACTTTAATACATTTAAAATAAAAAAATGTAAATAACGAATAATAAATTCTACTTCTATTTCCTTTCTTATTAATGCTTAATAATCATAATGTTTACAACTTATAATTATTATTATTATTGTCATTATAATAGCTATAACGATAATTACATTAACAATAAAAATTACAGTACAGTGTATTAATATTAATATTGTTATTGTTGTAATGCAATAACGAAATACTATTAGTTAAAGTATAACATATTAAATACTGTTATTATATATTATTGCCATTAAATAACTGATTACTATTAATTCAAATATATATTATATACCATTATTATTGTTGTTGATGCTATTATTATTATTATTATTATTAATATTAATATTTTATCATCATCTAGTTTTTCCAGGGCTTAAACATATTCATTGTAACGGTGATACACATATTGGGGATGAATACACTGAACACCTGAACAGATTGCTATTCTGTTTTTGGTGATACACACACACACACACAATTTCAGTATCGCTGATTAACCTGACTATATGTCTTTGGACTGTGGGAGGAAGTTGTTGTACCTACATGTGGTGAACATGCAAAGACATGTTCTGAATAGCCTTACCAAGGAATCGTTCCACCCTAGTACCATTCCTTTTACTTTTAATACTAAAACTTATAGTAAAATTATTATATATTTTATTCTTCTTGCTGAATTTAAGAAACGTTTTCAGTGTCCCAACAGACACATTCTGAAAGTACTAATTCATCAGCTTCCTGAATTATTCGCCTCCTTTTTGTACCCCACTGCTCGAGAAAGAGACTTTTTTTTTTCAGACGACCTGTCAAAATAGTTCCATGTGGAGTTGAACTCCTGCTGGAAGATGCCCAGATGTGCTTCACAGGTGTCCATTGGGACCGACTTCATTCCTGAATAAAAAGCAGCTTGTGTATTCTCTTTAGGGATGCGAGCTCCTGGTTTTTTTGTTTTTTTTTACGCATGACATGTTCGTTCTCCCGGAGCTACTGTACACTCTTCTCGCATCTCTTATTTTCATTTGCATAATAGATCGACGAACTTCACAGCTCGTGTATTTGAATATCAAGCACACAAAGGAAAAAAACGAATCGGAATATGATTTTTGAGCTTCGGTTGCAATATATCGGCTCTATTTTATTTCTTTATCGCATTTCTTAGATGATCTGATTTTATTGTTATGTTTTATACTTCGATGTCCAGTCAGACATTATTATTGTTATTATTTGGAATTGATAGAAAGCTACTAAAAAGCCTTATATTGAGTTACAACGGCAAACAACTTCAATTTAATGAGAACCGTTCTTTGATATTCATTTTCCCATCCATGTCTCTTTGATTAAACAACATCTTCATTATGAAGCTCTTGTTTATTACATTAAAGCACGACCGTGACTTCTCAAGGGCGGCAGGAAAATCACACATCACATCTTCTGTTTGCTCCATTAATATTAATGATCAGAACGGAGCAGAAAAAGCATCACACAAGCATAAAAGTTGGCCGAAGTACACGCTGTTTATCAGGCCGGTGTCGTAATTATTCGTGCACAGACACAAGACGGCCTCCATATCATTAGCTCAGCCGGTCCGGGCTCAGGGCCGAGCCGGCACCCGGGTCTGGATGGGGATCGTGCCGTGCTCTGATGACCCCAATCATAACTAACAAGGCTTCTCTTTACACCGCCGTCTTTTATAATGATCAAATGCAGAATCTGACGAGGGCAGAACGGGTTGATGAAACAGTCTATAGTGCAATCTGGACGGTACTCGCTAAAGGTTCGAGCGTTACTGTTTATAGTGGAATATTTAATAGAGGTCATGGGTCAGCATCAGCAAATTCAGCAATTTCTTTTTCGCAAACTCTTTTTATCCTGCGCGGATCTGATTACTAGTAAGATGGTGTTGCCAGATATAGCAGCTTTCACCAATCGTTTGACTTCAATCCCGGAATAAATGTTCAGTCATAAAGCACTGTCGCCTCACAGCAAGAAGTCCCGGGTTCGATCCCCCGGGTCGGGCTGGAGACTTTCTGTGCGGAGTTTGCATGTTCTCCCCGTGTCAGCGTGGGTTTCCTCCGGGTACTCCGGTTTCCTCCCACAGTCCAAAAAACATGCACTAGGTCGATCGGAAATGTGAAATCGTCCAGTAGTCTCACAAGTTCCCATCACAAGTTATCGTCAGGAAGGTCATCCGGACGGAAAACTCTGCTCCAAACATTAACGTACCTACCCTAGGAAATTGAGAAAATAGACGATAAACGAATAGAGAGAGAGAGAGAGAATATATATATATATATAACCCGTGGTGTTGGTTTCTGCAGGCTTTGGGTGGGATGTACACTGAAGCTTCAGCGCTGAGCAGTAAAACCAAACACAAGCTGCTCCTGGCTGTGGAACAGCTACTCCGATGTGTTCGGTCCCCGGAGTGTCCCAGTTACGTGGCTAAAGTTTTACTGCGGGCGCTGAGAGACGTTAACGGAGAGGTAACCACAACTTATTATTATATCTCTTTTATTATTATTATATCTCTTTTATTATTATTATTACCATCATTACTTTGTAATTGTATTCAGTGCTTTTGTTTCGATATATTTATAACTATTATTACTTATATAGTAACATGTTTTACTTTCTACTATATTTTTGTTTTAACATTTATATATATATATTAGTATGTGTTCTTATTATTATTAGAGGTTCTATTATTTAAGGTTTTGTTATTATTAATATTTTTAAATTTTGCACTCTTATTATTATTGGATGTTTTATTGTTATTATTATTAGATTTTGCATTTAGATTCTTTTTATTATTATTATTAGGTGTGTGTGTGTGTGTGTTATGGTGGGTGTAAATGAGTTTGTGTGTTACAGTGGGTGTAAATAAGTGTGTGTGGGTGTAACAGTGGGTGTAAATAAACGTGCGTGTTGCAGCAGATGTAAATAAATCTGTGTGTGTAAATAAGTGTCTGTGTGTTACAGTGGATGTAAATAAACGTGTGTGTGTGTGTGTTACAGTCGGTGTTGACGACATTGTTGCCGGCGGTGGAGCGTTTGTTGGATCAGTGCGTCCGGGACACCGTGCTTTTCCTTCCTGATGAGGCTCTTCTCCTGCAACTCCTGCTGGCCAAATACAACGAAGCTTCTGCCCCATTACTGCCCCGTGATGACCAGAGTGTGGGGCTGTTCCTCCGAGCCCTGGGGACGTCCATCAAACCTTTCCCACGCATCCCCAGCTTCCAGATCATCGCCCTGGAGCAGGTGAGAGAGGGAACACCCGCCCGACCATAACCGCCTCGTTCTTCTGCGTAACGACCGTTTCTCTCGCACACAGATCACCAAGACATTTTTCACTGCTCTGGGAGACGAGCGCGTCCAGCAGAGGATTCTGGGAGTTCTGTTCGACCTGCTGGTAGAGAACAGAGACCCTGCGTGTTCACAAAGCATCAACAGCGTCTTCAAAAGCGTGAGTAGAATCGTTGTGTGTTTGTGTGTGCGTGTGTGGGGGGGGGGGGATCTTGACCGCTGGTGATTATCTGTACTGGACAGCTGTACTGATGTGTGTGTGTCTGTCTCTCTCTGTCTGTCTCTCTCTTTGTCTGTCTCTCTTATCTGTGTCTGTCTGTCTCGCGCTCTCTCTCTCTCTCTGTCTGTCTCTGTCTGTCTCGCTCTTTGTCTGTCTGTCTCTGTCTGTCTGTCACTCTCTGTCTCTCTCTCTGTGTCTTTCTCTCTCTTGTAGATCGCGGTGGATGCCGAGCTGGTGGTGAAGGAACTCGGTCCAGTGGAGAAACCCAAAGTATCAGGAAGTGTCCAGCAAACACGTCGGAATAAAACCACGTCCAAGTACGTCCATCCTGAATCCAAATTCTGTACCCAGACCAACCCCCCCTTTTTGGGGGGGTGGGAGGGGGGTTTGTTTGTTTATTTACTTGTTTATTTTGACAATAACAGAAACTTCAGTACTGGAACTAAAGTACTAAGATTTAGGACGGTACAGTACAGTAAAAGGAACTTTCGGTACGTTTAGCGCTTCAACTTTTAGTACTGGATCATGGTTACTAGTGTCGCCTTCTTCCCACAGTCCAAAGACATGCAGTATACCAAGGGTACTGAACAATTAATTGTGCAATTTATCTCCAGCGCACTAAATGTTCTGAGGTCTAGGGCCAAAAAAATCAATAATTACCAAATCTAATTCACCCATGTCTTTTATTTTGAAAGCGATCGAAGAAGTTCGTGGATTTAGCCGCGATTTTGGCACTCATGATTTCACGTGATCTTCTAAACCCCGTGTAGGAAAGTTCTGGACGCTCCTGCGGAAGTGAGCGCCATCTCCTGGACGCGGGTCACCCACATCCTGGAGCTCCTCCAGCACAAGAAGAAGCTGAAGAGACCTCAGATGCTGGTGCCTGGACTCTTCAACCTCCTGTCGAGGTACTCGTGGTGATGTCCTGCACCTACATCGTCCTCGCCCGGAGTCTGACCCCCTGACCCCTGTTGTGATGCTTCTGTTGTATCCCCCCCCCTCTCCCCCCACACGCAGATGTTTAGAGGTTCCCGAGGAACAGGAGAACATGGAGTACACCAAACAGCTTCTGCTCAGCGTTCTCCTCAACATCTGCCAGAAACTCTCTCCAGACGGCGAACCCATCAGCAAGGGTACGCGTCGCCGCCCCCTGCTGTCCGACTCGGACGCTCTGTGCGCTCGTGCAGCACCACCTGCAGGCTGACGCTTCTCTGCTGTTCTTTTTTTTGGCAGATGTTTTGGATGAAGATAAGTTCAACGTGGAGCTGATCGTGCAGTGTGTGAGGACGTCCAGCATGCCTCAGACACACCACCACGCCCTGCTGTTACTGGCAACCGTGGCTGGAATCTTCCCGGTGAGAAACCTGATTTGTTCTGTTTGGTTTTAGTTCCGGTACTAAACATTTGTTAGTGTGCCAAAGCTTGCTTCTTTTTAGTACCAGAGCGTTAGTCCCCGTACTGATGGTTCTGTTGTTGTACAATGTTTTGCTTCGGTTAAGGTACTAAAGCTCCAGGTTGAGTACTAAATGTTCTGTAAAAGTACCAAATGTCTAGTACAAAAGGTTTTTAGTACCGACGCTTTAGGTCCAAAGCTTTAAAGCTCAGTCACTCGGTCCAGTACTAAAAGTTATTGTTAGTACTAGTTTAAATTTTTTTGTTCCGGTATTGAAAGTTCCGTTAAAGTACTAAAGCTCCAGGTTGAGTACTAAATGTTCTGTAAATGTTCCTTTGTAAAGCTTTGGGTCTAGTACAAAAGGTTTTTAGTGCCAACGCTTTAGGTCCAAAGCTTAAAAGCTGGGTCACTCGGTCCAGTACTAAAAGTTATTGGATTGAAGGTTCCGTTAAGGTACTAAAGCTTGCAGGTTTAGTACCTGTAGTTGTTTTCCAGTTGGTCCTGAAGCAGAAGTTCTTGATTTAAGTACCGAAGCTTTAGTTCCGGGACTAAACGATCGTGATTTATTATTATTTTGTTGTTGTTCTGAATCAGGAGAAGGTTCTACACAACATCATGCCCATCTTCACCTTCATGGGTGCCAACATCATGCGTCTGGATGATGCCTACAGCTTCCAGGTCATCCAGCGCACCATGCAGACGGTGATCCCGGCTCTCATCCGGGTACGTGTGTGTGTGTGTGTTGTGTGTGTGTGTGTCTTCCCGGTGTGCGGCCACTTCCTTTCCTTACAGTTCTTTACAGTTACAGTTGGGTTCATGTTCTCTCCCCCCCCCTGTTCCCCTCTGTAAGGCTCACGAGGGTGGCGGCGCCGCGTCCGAGGGGCAGATGGAGGTGGCGGTGACCCGTATCGTGCACGTCTTCGTGGACGCTCTGCCTCACGTCCCCGAGCACCGGCGCGTCCCTATACTCCAGCAGCTGCTGCACACGCTAGGACCCGCCCGCTTCCTCTGGGTCCTGATGCTACTCCTGTTCAAACAGCACGCCACCAGCACAGCTATGAGCCACGCCGGACCCGAGAAGGTACCTGAAGGGTTCAGGTTCGGGTTCTGTAGACTGGGTTTAATGTTTTAGTGTCAATTGGTACATTTAGTTTAAATGTTCCGGGACTAAAAGCGTACTCGTTTAGTACCACGACGGGGTTTTCGTTTAGAGCCAAAGTTCTGGTTGTAAAAATAAAAACAAGATTAAGTCCCGGTACTAAAAGTTCTGTTAAGGTCCCGAAACTTTAAGTCTAGTACCACAATGACTTCTTTTTTTGTAGTACCGAAGTTTTAGTTCCTGTACTAAAGGTTCTGATAAAGTTCTAAAGCTCTGTGGCTCAATATTAAAAGTTCTTTTTAGTACCGAACGCTTGTAGGTTCTGCAACAAAGGTTCTGATCTAGTACTACAACTTTAGAACCTGTTTTTTTCTTTTTACTGCATTAGAGGTCTTAGTACCAAATATTGCAACAACCACATAGAGAAACTGGTCACCTCACTGCAAGTCCCGGGTTCGACCCGGAGGGGGCGGTGCCTTTCTCGTGGTACTCACCGTGTCCGTGTAGGTACTCGGGGTACTCCGATCGGTTTCCTCCCACAGTCCAAAAACTTGCAGGTAAGGTGAATCGAAGAGACAAAAGTTGTGTGTCGTGATATGCCGAGGGTTCAAAAACACAACGTTCAATAAATCAATACATTTAGGAAATGACTTTTATTTTGAAAGCATGGATAATGAGGTGAATCTTTTTGGTTTGTACTTTAGGAGGCGGCTGTGGAGCAGGACCAGGAGTTCTGGGTGTCTGTGTGTTGCGGGTTCGAGGTTGACGAGCAGCTCACGTTGCTCATTAACGTCCTGAAGTTCCTCGCGACGCTTCCGATGGATAAAGAGGACGGTAAGAACAGAGTCGCCGAGGACCTCCCCAGGGGTTCCGGTTCCGTCCACGTCTTAAACAATGTGTCATTTCGTCCATAGTTGCGGCGGTGAGGAGCAGGACGAGGAGGGCGGGAGGACACAAGGAGGAGGAGCGTTCGTCTGATGTGATCTTCAGCGTGGAGGCGCACAGTGGAAAAGACCTCCGTCATTTTAAGTTCCTCTCCGTGTCCTTCATGGCTCACTTACTGTCCTCCAGCAGCTTCGTGGGAAAGGTGAGCGGATTTCTAGGGAGTGGGGGGGGAGGGGGAGGTGCGTCAGTGGGAGGTGGTGGGAGGTGCATTAGAACCTCCTCGGTACCGCCCATCACCTGGCAACCTCCAGCGGAACATCCACTGTGCATAAGACGAGCGCTTACACCTCCTCTAGTCCAAGAACAACATGACTCCTTACACCTCCTCTAGTCCAAGAACAAGAACAACACGACTCCTTACACCTCCTCTCTTGCACCTCCTCCTTGTTGTTGAACTCTAGACCGGTTCTAAGCGGTTGTTCGAGGTTTAATTCGTCCTCCTGTTTTTTTCAGGTGGCCGATTGCGAGGATTTTCTGGAAGGTTCCCTGCAGGTGCTTCAGCAGAGGTGAGGATGAGGAGAAATGTTCTGATGTCATGAATCTGATCGTGGTGCTGATGGAGCGTCTCCGGGGTTCTGTTTGTTTCGTCAGGTTGTTGGAGGAGAACCTGCGGTACCTCCACACGGTGGCTCAGTGTGTAGAGGAGAACTCTGAGAAACCCACAGCGAAGTTCTGGAGGGCGCTGCTCACCAAATGCTACGATGTTCTGGACAAGGTACTGCTGGCTCCTCGCTGTACAGAGAACTAGAACCGGAGACACATGGACTAGGACTGGTACCAAACTGTATTCTGGTACAGGAATAGTACTAAAGGTTTTAACACGGTACCAAAGCATGTAGGTTCAGTACCAGAGGTTCTGCTCCAGTACCATAGCTACCAGGATTAGTACTGAAGGTTCTACTATAGTACCATAGCTACCAGGATTAGTACTGAAGGTTCTACTATAGTACCATAGCTACCAGGATTAGTACTAAGTGTTTCATTACAGCACCATGGCTACCAGGACTGGTACTAAAGGTTCGACTATAGTATTAACCCTGTTTGCTATGGTACCAAAAGTTCTACAGCACCATAGCGACCATGATTAGTACTAAAGGTTCTACTATAGTACTATCGCTAACAGGGTCAGTACTAAAGGTTCAATTACAGCGCCATGGCTAACAGGATTAGTACTTGAGGTTCTATTATAGTACCACAGCTATCAGGATTATTACTAAAGGTTCTACAGTAGTACTATAACTACCATGATTAGTACTAAAGGTTCTGCTATAGTACCTTTGCTATGGGAAATAGTACTTAAGGTTCTGTTGTGGTACCATCCCTACCAGGATTATTACTAAAGGTTCTACAGTAGTACTATAACAGCAGGATTAGTACTAAAGGTACTGTTGTGGTACTATCGCTACCAGGATTAGTACTAAAGGTTCTGTTATAGTACCACATCTACCAGGAACAGTACTAAAGGTTCTATTATAGTACCACAGCTACCAGGATCAGTACTAAAGGTTCTATTATAGTACCATATCTACTAGGATTTGTACTAAATGTTCTGTTTTCATATAGCTACTGGGATAAGTACTAAAGGTTCTACTACAGCACCATAGCTACCAGGATTGGTGCTGAAGGTTCTATTATAGCTACTAGGATCAGTACTAAAGGTTCTACTATAGTACCAGTACTAAATGTTTTGACACAGTCATGCGCGGTTCTAATTTTGGCGGTTCCGCGTTAGGTAAACGCCCTGCTGCCCACCGACACCTTCATCACGGTGGTCCGAGGACTGATGGTGAACCAGCTGCCGTCAGTCAGGAGAAAAGCCATGGAGCTGCTCAACAACCGCCTGCAGCAGAAGAAACGCTGGGAGGAGCAGCAGGTACCTCCCGCACCTCCCCCCTGCATGTCCCTCCTGCACCTCCCCCCTGCACCTCCCTTCCACACCTCCCCCGCACCTCCCTCCCAAACCTGGAGTTGGAGCTTTATTCATGGTTTCTCCTCCTCTCAGGTGACCATGCTACTGGAGCTGGTCGGCGACCTGCTGAGCATCGTGGGCCGCGGGCGTGGCCGGGTCGAAGGTCAGAGGGACGAGGAGGAGCAGGTGATCAACCGTCAGACGGCCCTGTACAGCCTCAAGCTGATGTGTCGTAGTTTCGGCGCCGGCCACCAGGAGGCGTTCTTACCTGTACTGAGCAGGGCAGTGGAGCTGGTGGAGAGTCCGGAGGAGGAGAGGAACGTGATGGGAGGTGCACTGCTGTGTGTGGCTGAAGTGACCGGGACACTGAGGGCCCTCGCCATCCCACACATACACCGGTACTGAACACACACACACCGGTACTGAACACACACACACCGGTACTGAACACACACACACACCGGTACTGAACACACACACACCGGTACTGAACACACACACACCGGTACTGAACACACACACACCG
>JAOTRQ010092802.1:0-10692 GCA_028565875.1 Hoplisoma paleatum
CAGCTAGATTTGAAGTTTCTGTTACAACTGAACATTTATCGGTCGCACAAATAAGCAGCACCACAGTTTATTATGTTTTGGAAAAAAGTGCGACTTATACTCGGGGTGATACAGTAAATACTGAATATAAATGAATTACAACATGGTGGCAGTTGTTTGTATCAGCACAGATTAGTAGGGTAACTGAGGGAAGGCCGTTCTGAGCGGAACCAAGAAATGATTCAAAATATGCATTCAATCCTCCTGCAAGAGTGTCAATCCATCCATCCATCATCCATCCATCCGCTCAACCATCCACCCAACCAGTCGTCCAGCTCTTAAAACGGTTTCTCCATCCTTTTATCCAGCTGTGGTTATAACTGATGGTACAACTGATCGTTTATCGTCTTAGTCGCCGGGATTAATCTAATTTGTCTCTTTAGTTATGCATCTAAGCATCCTTCCTTCTATTTATATTGATAATAATATCACGGGACGGGAGAGTCGTGCATTGCTTTTTGTTTTTATCTTATTGCGCAGACAGCAGTGATCAGAAAGCATCCAGCAGATTCACTTACAGAAGATCTGATCATTATCCGTTGCGTTTTGGTTCCTATGTTTCTCTGATCCTGCCCTTTAACCTTCACCTATTTCCTTTCACTAGTATTAATGGATCCGACGTAACATAAAGACGTTTTTATCCTGAGACGCCCCTGCAGAAGGATTGAATCTGGCCTGCAGTGAGCGCTCGGACCGTCTCGGGCCATGGTGCTGGTGTACTGGTGTGTTGCGGTGAGATGCTTCGGGTCCTTCATGCTTTGTGGATGATACATAGAAAACACACACCTGACTAGAACAGGCTTACAGAACGTCTGTCAGTGCCTGAACGGTCCTATGAGGATGAGAAGAGGCACCGCATGAACACCACTACACACAACATACACAGACGCACACGTGAATTCACAATCACCGTGATTTCTCACAAGCATGCACACAGGAAGGACGGGTGGTATTAAATACAGTGTCTCAAAAAGTAAAGTACCCCCCCGCTAACATTGTATTATTAGTTTTACACATTCGGCATTATAATTTATTACTTTTAGCACGGCACATAGAGCGAGATCCCCGAGCGTCAAACTGATCCCCGAGGATCATGGCTAGGGCTGCTGGGCATGTGTGTTCACTACTGCCCTCTAGTGTGTATTCACTAGTATGTGTAAAAAAGTGTTTCACTGCACGGATTATATATATATTTAACCATTTTTTTTGTTTTAAATTATAGAAGATGAATTAAGTTCGATCTCTGATTCCTGGCTGGATTTTTTTGTCAGGCAATCAATTTAAAGTACAAAAAATTATGGTTTTAGGCACCAATTATGTCGTATTTCCACACAAACTCTATTTGAGAGTCATTTACAGAGTCAGAACACGACAACTTTAAAAGACATTTAAATTTTTAACTCTATTATATTTTGTTTTATCGCAATCAATGATGTTTTATTGAGTATGATGTTTTTTATATAGTATTATTCTGTATTCTCTCTATTATTAGTATTGTTTTATTCTGATTATTATTATTTTAACTTTATTGTGTAAAGTGTCCTTGTGTTTATTAAAAGGTGTTTATATATAAAATTATATTATTATTATTATTATTATTATTATTATAGCAGAGCCAGATCATTTTAGGGTCAGCCGCAGTCTAGATGCCGAATCAAACCTCACTTCTGCTACGTCACTGCTCGGTTGGGTCCTCGAGCGAGGCCTTTAACCATCACTACATACGTATGTATTCTCTTTAGCCTGAGCCAGTGGTGTGTGTTTGATGGACTGTACCACTTACACACCTTGCTGGGTTCGTTGTACAGGCTCCGTATCCTGCGACGTTCTAGCAGTTTGTTATCCGTGGACTCCGGCTTGGCCTGCTCACCCTTATAAGTGGCTTTGTAGCTGGTCTCCAGGTCGGTCTTCTCGCCCATCGCCAGCTTGTACTGGGATTTGGCTTTGATTGGTTTGACTGGTTTGACGTCGGTGTAAGCTTTAAACTCCATCCTGCAAAACGACACCATTTCAAACATGTTAGCAGACAACGGCGTAACAGTGAGACAAAGAAACGGTGGGTGGGTTCGTCCGCCCGCTCGGTCAGTGGCGGGGCGGTGCTCTGATGCAATAGAGCGCCACCGCAGAGACCGGGGCTCGGGTTTCGGCTGTACCCAGGTCAGACCCCCGGCAGACACTGTAAACCTGGGACTGAAATGCACAACTTTCTCCAAGATCTGTTATTCTTTGATTGATTATTATGATTTGCTAAACAAGATATTTAATAAGTGTGCGGGTTCGAATCCTCTTCTACACATTTCTGTCCTTGAGCAAGACCTTTAACCCCATGTGCACTATGGAGCTTCCATACAAGTGGTGATACGCAAAGGATGAAGAAATCCTTGTGTGTATATCTATAATAAAGGTGTTATTATATATTATAGATATGTATAGAACGCCTTTGTTTGTCATTAATATATAATGATGTGAATATTATATATTATATATATATATGGTGGCTGAGTGGTTCAGCACTGTCGCCTCACAGCAAGAAGTCCCGGGTTCGATTCGGAGTTTGCATGTTCTCCCCGTGTCAGCGTGGGTTTCCTCCGGGTACTCCGGTATCATCCCACAGACCAAAAACATGCACTAGGTTGATCGGAAATGTGTAAAATTGTCCTGTAGTGTCACAAGTTCCCACCACTTACTGGTGGTTGTCGTCAGGAAGGCCATCCGGACGGAAAACTCCGCTCCAAACATTAACGTCCGACCCCAGGAACTGGGAAAACGGACCATAAACGAATATATATATATATCTCCTGTAGATACCAAGTTACCTAGCTACTACATGGTAATGCTAGGACAAATAGGGCGGAATACGATGTGCCAAGTCAAAACCAAAACCCCGATCCACTGTGGCGTGATACGTGCGAAACATAAACAGCAGTAGAATAAATACAACGCTTGTATGGAAGCTGGGGTCGAAGGGTAGGGTCAGACATCACACAGCACATCCTGGAACCCATTCAGGGTGAAGGGTGTCGCTCAAGGACCCGACAATGTGACGGCTGAGCGGTTAAGGGACTGTTGTCACCGTTGGACCCCTGAGCAACGATTTACCTGTACGAGCTTCCAGATGTTCCTTCTTGCTTGATCTGCCTGTTGAGAGCATCTGCAACCGACCGTCCCCGGGACTCGGATCTCTGGAGCTTCTTCCTCTCTCCAGTTTCAGCATCTTTCTCCATCTTCAGCTGTTTCTTGTCCTCCTTCAGGTCCTCTTTCTCCCGCACTTTCTCCTCCATCTCGCACTTCTCCACCCCGCTGTCGGGTTCAGAGATCAGGTGCTCCTTCCTTTTGGAGGGCGGCTGCTCGGCTGATTTGGGGATCCACGGGTGGTCCCGGCGTGGGATGGGCCACGCTTTGTAATCTTTGCGGTACTGCGTTTCGGTGTCGAACGGCGTCTCGGACGGGCGGTACTCATTTTTGGGTTTGCAGCTGGGTTCCGGGCGCACCCTCCAGGCCTTGAAGTCCTGGCGGGTGACGGATGCTCCGCCGGGGCCCGGTGCTGATGCTGATGCCGGATCGCTCGGTGGCTCTCGCGCGGTGTGGGCGGACTCTGTTTCTATGGCGACCGTACGTGGAGGATGAGAGTGCGGTACAGGGCCTGGCTGCGGATGGAGGTGCCGCACCTCGGCTACGTCCGAATATTTGGTGAAGACCAGCGGGACGGCGATGTCCGCTTTGTCCAGCTCGCTCCAGAAGCGATTGATGCAGCATGCTCGGGTGATGCAGGGCCACGCCATGCCCCCAAAATCTGCAGCACTGATTCAGGACCGAGAGACAAATCCAGCATCCGCGGTCCGATCCTCGCGGCTAAATCGATTTCGGATTATCTACGAACGACGGATGAATCCGTTCAAGTCAAATAAATTGTAAAAATTAATAATAATAATAATAATAATACGTTTAAACACCGAGCCCCACCCGTTTTGCGTAGAATCGCGTGAAATGGTCCGAATCACCTGCAGCCGTCTGCGGACAGAGTAGCATCCCTATAGGCCACGCCCCTTAAATTAACCCTCTACTGACCGTCCCTGTACTGGTACTGCCTTCTTAGATCACGTGACCGGCGTCGTTCAGTAGCGCTCTTACGCTATGACCATATTTGGTGTTCCGGTGTTGCATTGAATCCTGTGACCCGGCGAATTGTGCATCCCGTCGTAGTTTGTGTACCATCTAGCTACGGTTTATATGATCTACTTTACTAATTACAACTTAATCCTGTTTATAATCACGGGTGGCACACATACTGGGCGAATACACTGAACATCTGAACAGGTCGCCAGTCTGTTGCAAGATAAACACACAACACACACATTAATTTCAGTATCTAATTCACCACACTGTTAGTCTTTGGACAGTTGTCCGAAAAGCCCCAAAATTCCATTCCCAGCTAAAGCAATTCATTACTCTCGCATAACATAACATAATAATTTGCATGTTCTCACCATTTCTGCACGCGTTTTCATCACCTTGTGACTGGCAACCTGTTCAGGTGTTTAGTGTATTCGCCAAGCATGTGTATAACCGTGACACTGAATAAGATTAAGCGCTGGTAACACTGCATGATGGATGGATGCTTCGTCTCGTGCCCAAAATCCTGTTAGTCAATAATCTTTTATTAATTAGAATAAGGGGAGCTGCAAACTACCATGGAGTATTGAACCTTTCTGAGGGTTCTGTCACATCTGTGTTTACCCCCGGGAAGATGCTGGGCCAAAAAAAAATCAATATTGAACAAACGCTATTAAATGTACGATCTTAAACGAAACATCGTAAACATTGGGCGAATTCTTTAACCATGAGCGTGCACTTGAGCTCCCCCTTGTGATCTGTGTAGTGATTTCTTGCGTTCTGCATGGTTGCCAAGCATATTTAGTGCAAACCGGGTGATGTAGAGGTTGATTAGAGGCAGACATGTGTTCCGAATCTCTGTGCTGCTGTGCTAGAATAATCAAGTTTCTTAATCATTAAGACTTTTGAAAGAAAACACATCAGACAAGATGTTTGAGAGCAGAGCATGGTAAATAAATGCAGTCTGAGAGGATCCACAGACAAAACAGTAAAAATGTTTTTGCAATGTGTTTATAATGCGGGGCAAAAATATACAAGGAAAATTATTTACACCACAAATACAAACAGAAATTGAAACTTCAAATCTAATTTCAACCATCAGGCGTTTCAGTCTCGGTAAAGTCGGCTGCTTGGTGTTCGTTTTCTTCCTCTGGATACGTTTTGATGTAACATTCAACCATCTCCTCTAGATCCAGTTTGATGTGGTAGTTAATGTTCAACATCGCCAAACCCTTCGACCGGTTCCTCATCGGAGAGTCCGAAAGATAAGCCAGCAGGCGTTTCTGTGCCGTTTCACCCTGGCCACCAAGTTTCAACACAGGCAAAGACGCCAGGATTCTGAGAAACGCGTTGACGTTGGGGAAGAACTTGACGTCCGAGTGCTGCAGCGTCTCGTGAACGGTGCACGGCAGGCTGACCTCCTTCCCCCGGTGTTTCCATTTAATCTTCCAGCAGTGCAGCTCCGCCGGGAGCGTATCCGGTTGTGGAAGGTCGCTCCGGAAGATGTCGGTCTGGGCTTCCTCGGATGTGTTGAACTTCATCTGGCCCATGACTGCAGGGACCAGAGACAGACACTTGAGAGCCTTGGTGTGGTTATCGGAGAAGATGTCTCGGACCTCCTGAGTGATGTGTTCCATGACCGGAATGGTTAAGTAGTCTTTAAAAAATGCTTCAGTTTGTATTTCCACCATTTCGAACAACTGTTGCTTTCTGAGAAAGAGTCTGGGCACTTTAACCGGGATCTCCATCGCCATGGCAAGATTCACAGCCTCTTCGAACCAAAATTCGTGGTAAACCTCGACGTTTTCTAGAACTTCGTGAAGAGAATGTAAGACAGCGGTCAGGCTATTGGCAGCAAAAAAGACATCCAGTGTCTCTCCTTGTAGATTTTTACCAAAGGCTCTCGTAAACGCGAGGGCATTTTTCAGTATGACCAGAGTGACGACAAATTCAAAGTCAGCCAAAGCCTCAGAGATGGCGTAAGCGTCGCTGGTAAATTGATCGTTCCATCTGAAGTCTTCGTTGTCGTGTATGCTATCCATGCAGAGCAAAAGTGGCTCCAGCAGGTCGACGGCAACCTCGAAGAGATTATGCAAGTCGGTCCAGGCGGCACGAGAGCTTTCTTTAAGGTAATTTACTTTCTCTAGATTGTCTCGATTGAGAATAGTAATCGCACCATCTAGTTCAGCCTGCAACAATGGCGACGCCTTAAAAAACGCACCTGTCTTTTTTAAAACGGACATTACGACCTGAACACCGGTCAGTGGGATACTGTTAGCCAGATGTATGTTAAGCACGTAGGTCGAGCATGGTGTATTCAATGCGAGTGGGTATTTCTGTAGCAGTCGATTGGCTATCGTTTTCATCTTACAGCCAAACACACCCGAACCGGCGTGTGACTGACCCCTACAATGTTCCAAGTTCAAGTCCCATTCATTAGTGATGCAGGATTCCAGTCTCTCGGCCATGATTTGTTCATCTCTTTCGAATGCCAGGAACTCCACAAACTCTTCCCTGACGTTGTTGCTTTGGTCGACGAAACGTAAGAATATGGGAATGTGTTGGCCCTCTGGAAACTCCACCAGCTCGCCCGTCACTAAAGAAAAGAAACGACTTTCTCTAACTTCCTGGAGAAGCTCGTCGCGAATGTATTTCTCGCAAGTGTCCAGCAATTGCTGCTGCTGTGAAACTGGCCAGAACTCCTCGTTCACAGCCGCCGCTTCAAACTGCGTTTTGAGAAACTCGTCGCCTGCGTTCATGCGGCTTTCCAGCAACGCTTGAAAAACGCTAACGGAAATAGGGCATGTCTTCAAGTCGTCCTTCGAGTGGAATCTCAAGGGCAAGTTTTGTTTACCGATGATAATGATCACCTCCAACAAAGACTTTAAGAACTGTCTTAGTTCTTTTTCATGTGATGTCAGCTGAGGTGCATCGTCGCTGATCTCTGTGCCGTCAACTTCGTTTTTGTCCTTCTTATGTTGTGACTCCACTGCAACAAGAACATTTCGTGAGTCAATATGACAAGATCCAAGTTTCAAATTTGGGGATTTTTTAAATACTTACATCTCCGTTCTTTAATTCTTTCGACCTCTTCATCTGTCTGTATGTGAATATGTAAAAAACAAAACACATTCATCTTTGGTTTTAATGATTTGTATGTTTTACTAGAACTTTGTTCTGATTATGGTCACGGCAGGTCAATCCACCCACCTAAGATATAATCCATGATTTAAGATAGAGTGGAAAGAGTTCATTTGTAACAAGCAGAGTTGACTGTATATGATAGTACAGACGGTGTATCATTCAAGTACTAACATAGTATGTTATTAGCATAAAATCATCAATTTACCAAAATCTTGATGCGTTTCCGATGTCTGCTGTGTGGATTATTGAGGTGGCTGGTTAAGTCAAATATAGTAGGAATAGCCGTGTCCCTCAGCACAGTCCTGTAAGGGCTCTGCAACAACACAAAACAAACCAATAATGATGGAAACATGGAGCGTGTGTAGTTTCTCAGGATGTGCTGATTAACATTCACTCACAGTTTTGCAGATCATCGCTGGCTCGAAGTGATTTGCACATAACCTGTAGTGTTTGTTTAGTTGATCAGGAGTTTTCTCTTCCAGATCTGCTCGGCGACAGTTCTCAACCCACAGGCGACATCTGTTTTGGACAGGTAAGACGACACAAGATTAAATTCAATATTTTTAAATAAGAAATGTGACAAACTGATCGCTTTATTCATACGACAACTCGGCGGATGCAGCGGTACACACTCCATGGAAAGATGTTTCTTAATCTATGATAATCTAAACTTTGATGTTTTTGTTCTTTTAATAGTGTAAGTGATGAAATATCCAGGTTAGACACCAGAGGAACAAATTTAGTTGCTCCATGTGGACCAAATTTCCATAGTCTATATTATACATTATTAAAAGTCTATATTATACATTATTAAAAGTCTATATTATACATTATTAAAAGTCTATATTATACATTATGAATCTGTGCTTATTACTATTATTACTGTAATTCTGTGAATGCACCTCCAGCATCTAGTAGAAAACAACACAATATTGATATACAGGACATTATATAGTGCCAAAAATCATTCGTTATTTACCCTGGTGGGACGGACAACACAGTGGGTTTGTGTGTATATAAAACTTCAAAATAAATAAATAAACAAACAGAATTCATGCGTGTGCCGAATTTAAAAACAGTACATTTACACGTATTTAATCCACCCGTACTCAGGAAAGAAATCCCGCCTCCGCGTTTACAATTGGCAAGAAATCCTTACGAATCAAGTCCTGTCCAATCGCTGAGACTTGACAGAGCCAAAACTGGCCAATCCGAATAAAGAAACTGAGTTAACCGAAAACGGATATCAAGTAAAATATCGACCCAACTAGCTTTTCGTAGCTTTATTAAAAATATAAACACACGTATGATGTGCATATTAATTTGTTACATTTGTGACTTACCTTTCAGGATCTCTAGGGAACCTAAAGAAAGCCAGATCAGACTGGGTGCTTTTTCTTGTGCAGTTCGGAGCCGCGCAGAAATTTGGCATTGTTTACAACAATTTAGTTTAAATCCTTTAGCACTTTACAATTATTCTTACGTGTCAATTAAACGTACTAATGACCGCTTTTACTACACAAGGCGCGTCTGCATTGCTCGTCTAGCGACCTCATTATGATTCACAAAAGAATCGACTCTTACTTAGTTCATGTTCAGGGAACCGATTCTACGAGCAATGTTCATGTAATCAGAACGATGATCGTTCGATATAATTATAATAAAAAACAAGTTGATTGAATTTAGTCGCGTAATAATGTGTGTAATGTGCGAATTTTGTGTTTAAATAAAGGTCTAATTCGTTTGTGACTGTTTTGGACTACTTATTGTGATTGCAAGGTGAAATCAAAGGTTTCAAAAATAAAGTTGTACGTGCGTTTTGTGAATATATTCAACCAAATCTCCGCATTCAAGTCAATTATTTTTTATTTGTAATAAATAAAATAAACCGTCACCCACCGGACCACCCACGTGACACGCTTCGATTCTGATTCCTTGAAGATTCGGTTCTTCGAATATTTTGTTATTTATTGCTAATATTAGTGAACTTAACTCGCTCGTATCACATCTGCTGGAAAATGTTATTGTTGGACAACGATTTACATTAGAAATGAGAAAATTAACTGAGCCAGTCGAAGTGTTTAATTTGACAACATAAACAGGAGTCGGTTCACAAGAACTGAATCGATTTATGTGAGTTCGTGCCTGTCCGATACAAATACGTCTTAGCTGTAATAATAAGATCATTAAATCATTAAAAACAATAACACATATAAGTGCTGTTTATCTTTGTTTAATTTATTTAGCTGTGTGAGATTAAAAAAAAACTGGGCTCGTCCGGGATTTGAACCCGGGACCTCTCGCACCCGAAGCGAGAATCATACCCCTAGACCAACGAGCCACGTGTTCAGATAGTCTACTTTCTACCATGTTAAGCTATTTCATGTTTCTGGCCTACATAAATGTACATTTATATATTGTTTAATATGTATTAACTATATGTTTTTGTGGCCTAATTTTTGTAGACGATTCGTTTTAATGTTGAATTACTCGTATTTGAAATGAGTGAGGTGGAGATACTGCAGTGGTACGATAACGGTACGCAATGTTTAAAAAGAGCCTAACAGATCGAATCAGACATAAATGACAGTGTTTTGTTATTCTTAAATTGTTTAACATTATTGACGCTGTAACTCGCTTTTTACGTCATTAAAATATTTTCGCGGTCGATTTAAGGCGGGAAAAACATGGATTCCTCCATTTTAAGGCGGGTGCAGTTTGATCAAACAAGGTTGTGGAACAGTTCAATGAAACAATCTGAGAACTGTACAGGTTAAACCGTGGCTTATTTTATTTCAGTTTTAGTCGTTCCCAATTATAAGTCGGTTTTCAGTTTTAAAAAACTGAACATTTTATTCGACTTTATTAGAAAAATAAAGGCAGTCCTCGACTTATGACGCAGATCCGTTCTTACGTGGCGTCAGTGACCGATTTTCGGTGTAAGGTGGAACACACGTACAGACTGTACATAAATAACATAGGCGTCACGCACCGCTGCATCAGTCTCGAGCCGCTTAACTGACCACCGTGCATTTCTCCACCGTCACAACGTTCAAGTTACGACGTTTTACGATGCATAACTACTTAATTGTAAACTAGGCCTATGGGAGATGCGTCGTAACCACGAAACGTCATTACCCGAGGCCTACCTGTATTGGACTTGTTACCTTTCTACACGGGCACTTTAGTCGTGGCCTGTCGACTCTCAGAATCGATCAGGCAACCTTCTGATCATTAATCCAGTTCTCTATGCTATAAATATGTAATAATCGTGATATAAATAAGTTCTTATGTTGCGGTAACTGAAAGGACAATAATGCTTCTAGGGCTGTCCGCAAATAATCGATTATTCGTTGGTCGACCGAAAAAATTACTAGTCGGCCAAATTCCATTGGT
>JAOTRQ010092813.1:0-20799 GCA_028565875.1 Hoplisoma paleatum
TCGTATAGAAGGTGACAGATAATGGCTAAACGGACTTTTTGTTCTTGTTCTGTCATGCTTTCTAAAAACCACTCTCATTTTCTCTTTCTTTGTTTGTTTGTTCATTCTTTCTTTGATTGTTTATTCTTTCTTTGTTTATTCTTTCTTTCTTTATTCTTTCTTTGTTTATTCTTTCTTTCTTTGTTGATTCTTTATTTGTTTGTTAAATCTTGCTTTCTTTTCTTTCTTTCTTTTTCTTTGTTGATTCTCTTTTCTTTGTTTATTTTTTTGTGTGTTTTTTGTTTATTCTTTCTTTTTTTGTTGTTGATTCTTCCTTTCCTTCCTTTTTTAAACTTGGTTTCGCAGGAGAACAGTCGCACAAGCTGAAATCCCTCTGATGTGGCTCCAAACTACACAATACAATAACACAATTGTGTACGAGACACTTTTCCAGGGATTCTGGGTTGTCACGGCAGTGACGGTAATTACATTCTCCGTTACACATTCAGTCGTGCCGCCGCATCCGACAGGAACCATCACGCCCGTCTTCTTTATCCAAAAAAAACCCTCCTCCGTTTCCTGTTGGAGAGTGGCTCAAATCTCGCGGCTCGCATCCACGCCGGGACACGGAGGAAGAAGCGCCCGTGAATGTGCCTCGCCTCATTATGACCCGTCACAGGCCCACGGCGACAAGCTTTATTTATAGAGAAGTTACGACATGAGCGGCTCGAACGGAGGCAGAGAGAGAAACTGCGAGGAGGAAATAAATAGACGCCGTTTTGTGCCGTGTAATCCAGTTTCTAATTATATGTTTGAGTCGTGTGTGTGTGTATGTGTGTGTGTGTGTGGGTTTGAGACAGAGCGAGCTGATGTGCTTTGTGTAGAACCACATGTGTGTCGGATCCATCCTGATTACATCACATCGTCCTCCAGTAATATCGCCACGATGGAATTTGGACCGATTTTTTTTGTTTGTTAGTTTTTAATGGAAAAAACTCAACAAATGGATAAAATTTAAAGATTCGGTTTCGACTTTCAGCTCGGACACACTGGACGGTTCGAGTGTGCAGAATTTCTCACATTTATCCAAAATGGTGAAGAAAAAAACAACAAGAACGAGGGAAAAAAACGAGTTCTGACGTCGATACCAGTTACTTACGTCTTTATACAAGCGATTAGAATGATTAATTTGATCATTATCGATTTGGCGTGTTGTTTTCCCCTTTCTGACACAAACCTCCTATTTATCCAGGCTTGAGAACTGCACTGGTTTGTTCACCCTGGTGATGATTTCATAATATAACCAATGTTTTCCTCACACACATCGGCTCTAAAACATCGATCAATGATGGTTTAATCGTCAGCATCCATCTCGATCTGAACCTCATTATTGTTCAGGATCTTTCAGCGGATTCTTCAGTCACTCAGTTTTCACTCGTGAGGTTTGTGCACTTCTTCTGTCAGATCCTGAACAATAAATCACTGACTTTATACATCCTGTTATAATAATAACAATAATAATAACAACAACATTAATAATAGCAATAGTAACAATAACAACAATAATAATAACCTTAGATTTAATCTGAGAGCTCAAAGCTCCAGGGGTGTTGGAGTTTGGCGTTACTGTTTAGTGTTATTGTTTGGTGTTAGTGTTTGGTGATAGTGTTAGTATTTGTTGTTAGTTGGTGTAAGTGTTAGTGTTTAGTTTTAGTGTTTGACATTAGTGTTTGGTGCTAGTGTTTAGTGTTGGTGCTAGTATTTATTGTTCGGTGTTAGTGTTTGATGTTAGTGTTTAGTGTTTGTGCTTGGTGTTAATGTTAGTGTTGGTGTTTGGTTTTAGTGTTGATGCTTGGTTTCAGTGTTTAGTGTTAGTGCTTGGTGTTATTGTTTTGTGTTTGATGTTAGTGTTAATGTGTAGTGTTAGTGCTTGGTGTAAGTGTTTGGTGTTAATGTTCGGTGTTGGTGTTTGATGTTAGATGTTAGTGTTTGGTCTTGGATGTTAGTGTTTGGTGTAAGTGTTTGTTGTTAGTGTTTGATGGTGGTGTTGGGTGTTGTGGTTTATTGTTAGTGTTGGGTATTGGTGTTAGTGCTTGATGTTAGTGTTTGGTGTTAGTGTTTGATGTTAGTGTTGGTGTTTGATGTTAGTGTTTGGTGTAAGTGTTTGCTGTTAGTGTTTGTTGGTGGTGTTGGGTGTTGGTGTTTAATGTTAGTGTTGGGTATTGGTGTTAGTGTTGGTGTTTGATGTTAGTGTTTGCTGTTGGTGTTAGTGTTTGATGTTAGTGTATATTTATAGATGTTTGTGTTCATACATATGAATGTATAAGCATGTATATGTGTATACGTAAGTATTTACATTTATATATATATATATATATATATATATATCTTTTTTGGCAGTTATGTTGCCATTAGGAGGCGCCACAGCAAATCAATGATTATTGAGTTTGTATGATTGCTATGCTCTTTGTGACACGACTCTCCTATTTATCCTGGCTTGTGACTCACTGTTCAGTGCACTAGTTTCATGCCTCCTACTAGCAAGGCTGCTAACAAAATGATATATAATATAAAAGTCCAGTTAATCTCTCTACACATTATTATTCTTTTGGACTGTGGGAGGAAACTCAACCCGCCTAACTACTTAAACACTTCCTTGTCAGGTGGGTTCAAACTTGACTACAGCTCGACTACCTTGGCATGCCCATATAAATAAGAGGTGTAGACTAAAGTCCATGTTCAGGGACTAGAACCGAGTCCGTACCGATTTCTTACCTTCTCTTCTGTCTCTTCGCGTTCCGCCGGTGGAACTTCTGAGCTCCCGTCGTGACCGCGGTGGAAGTTACAGGTGGTGCTGAGGAGAGGAACGCGTACGACGGATGAGGACGGAGGATCTAATGAGGATCTAATGAGGATCTAATGAGGATCTAACGAGGTTGTAATGAGGATCTCTCCTCGTGGTGCTTCAGGATCTGGACTCACACCAGAATCAAGGAAGGCGAGGAAAAAGAAAATCCACGAGATTCCACCAGAGGGTTCTGGGTACGAATGTGAAAGATGCTCTCTCATGTCTCTCCTCCTCCTCCTCCTCACTCTCTCTCTCCCTCACCCACTCACTCCTTCACTGCAGTAACATGCCATGCTCCATCACACATGCAGGAATTCAGCATCACCGTGTTTATTATCGACTTCAGGAGTCTCCAACACGTTTATTGCTCATAGTTTTATGCCGGATGCCCTTCCTGACAAATCACACACACACACACACACACACACACTTCTTGTGCCACCACTTTTCTGTTTCCCCCTACAGTTCGAAGCCCTGAACATAACAAATACACTTAACACCTGAACGGGAATCCAGACTGTTATGGGACACACACACACACACACACACACACACACATAATAAGAATGACTAGGTTTAGGATTGTCGCCTCACAACTAGAAGTCCCGTGTTTTGATTCACAGGGCGTGTCCTCTCCGTGTCTGTGGGGGTTTCCTTTGGGTACTCCGGTTTCCTCCCACAGCCAAAAGACATGCAGTCAGGTTAATTGGCAATACTGAAGTTGTCCTGTGTGTGTGTATATGTGTGTGATCTGGTTTGTGTTTCATCGTGACTCTAAATAGGATTTAAGCGCTGGTAAACCTAGATAATTGGATGGATGGATGGATTTTGGACCAGGGGAGGAAACACACACATAGAGAACCTGTTAAACTTCACTCACCACATCACACATCACCCTTGTAATTCTACACAGTTCGAGACGCATCGTTTCCCAGCAGCACCTCCGTATTTATTTGATTTAGCAGCTGGAATTTGGAATCAATCTGAGCGGTTCAGACTCGCTGTGGATTTACTTCACTGTCGAAGGGATTTCGTCACAAGTGCAGTCGAACCACGATGCCCCCCCTCGCCTACACACACACACACACACACACACACACACACACACACACACACCTCCCATGGGGGTCTGGGAGGAACTATGTGAACCGCCTGACTGGAGCCAAAGAATTTACTCTTTAAAATTTCTACGAATTTGCGAAACTAAATGAAGTCGCGTCCCAGTTTTAATGCGTCATAATCGAGTCCATAATGATGTAATAATTGTACGACGATGATTTCAGTTACATTTACATCTAGTGTTTGTTACCATCAGTTACTATCTGGAGAGGGTTTGCAGGTCTTTCACGAACCCCCATAATGCACCTGGTGAAACTGTGTGTATCTACAGAACGATTTCACATCTCCAATCTCCTGAACATGCATGTTTTTGGGTCGTGGGAGTAAACTGTAGTACCCACGGAGATACAGAACCTCTACACACCTCTATACAACGTCTACACAACCATCTGCACACCATTATGGAGTTCGGATGCCATGCTAGCAAAAATGTTTTCAGAGAACCTACAACAATCTCAAGATCATTTGTCAACACAGCAGTGCAGAGATTTAGAACTTCCTGCTTGGGTGGGTGTGTGGGCATGGGTGTGGAGGTGTGTGTGTGTGTGTGGGGGGGATTTGTAGTGGCTAGCAAGAAGGCTGGAACAGACACATGCTCACAAACGTAAACATAAAATAATAAAAAAATTAATTCACTTATAGAGTAATCCCCGACCAGGTTACTAGGCAACAGAGAGGAACCTCCGACTCCACGGCGTTCATCAGGACTGCGGCGGTTCTTCATCTTTGTTTATGCAGGTGAGAACCAGAGAGAGACAACACAAGCCTTCCTTCATCCACCTACACATCTACACACCTGTGCATGATCCCTACATGACCTCTACACACATCTACACACCTGTGCATGAGCCCTACATGACCTCTACACACATCTACACACCTGTGCATGAGTCCTACATGACCTCTACACACATCTACACACCTGTGCATGATCCCTACATGACCTCTACACACATCTACACACCTGTGCACGAGTCCTACATGACCTCTACACACATCTACACACCTGTGCATGAGTCCTACATGACCTCTACACACATCTACGCATCACTACCTGACTAATACAATCATATTTAGGTCATGATAGAAGTGACTTCATGGTTTATTACATAATAATAAACGCCACGTGTGTTTTAAACACCAGTGAGCTGCCTTGTTGTCTTACTGCCTACACAACTAGCTGCCTAAGTAAATAGGACGTGGCTGTTCTGTTCGAAATGAAAACGATGTGATGATGCACATTTATTTGCGTCTTATCTTCTACTTGCCACTGACGTCACGCTGGTCATGATTTAACTTTACACATTCGAGCCGGTTTGGTGTTAAATTGGTGTCGTTACACAGAACAGGAAGTTTCGGAGGTTATATTTTTCGGAAATGTTTTATCTGTTTCTCATCGTGTGAACGAATAAAAACCGTCTCCGCCGCCGGCGTCTCACAGCCGGCGGATGCTGGAACGTGTCTGTCGTGTGGGCGACTGACTGGCAGAGGAACCAACAGGCCCGGTGTAAATCTGGCAATGATGGAGGATCATTCATCATCCTCACAGCGAGCCTGGACAGTCTCCCGATCGAACCAACACAACTGTGCTTTTATTTATCGTCATCTCAGAGCAGATAAATAAATGTAATATCATTAATACTAATATTATTAGTCCACATGCACCAAAGTCTGGAGGTCTCCATCAGTCTGTGGGGATTTATCATCTTATTTATTCCAAAGTCTTCATGACATCACTGATGCCCGACTGAAAGGTTCGAATCCCAAATCACATTCCAAACTTGTTCAACGTGGTGAAAAAAGGGAATAAACATCATCACTGACATTCACGAAAAACCAACGCGAGACTTTATTTATACGTCACAGTTTTATAGCTCCGGTTCGTCTCAGTACAGTTGCACGTTTTTGGATTATGGCAGGAAACCAGCGCAGACTCTGGAGAACATGCAAAACCCGCCGCACGGTAAAGAAGCAATACAGCCACGTGGAAACAAAATTCATAACTAATAATGTCAAGAAAATTGTTACGACACGCAATGGAACTGCGCCCCCGTGTGGTGTGTCTGTGTTCACTGGGTAATATTTGTTCCTATTACAACTAAAACGGATTTAAAATATAAATTTATATGATACTAAACTAAAATTAAATATATAGTCAAATTCATTAATGAATATAATATTTAATTAATTCATTAATATATATGTAAATAGTGTATGGTTATCTTATAGTTATTTTAATTAATTTGTTTTTAATTTTAGTATAGTATTATAAGCTGATTTTAAATGCTTTTCGGTTTGACTTGTGTGTTTGTATTTGTTTGTTGTTGTTTACATGAAGCACTTTGACTTAAAGGTAGCTGGTGACGTCACAATGCGCTGACTCGCTCGTGTGTCACGGGTCTGATCCGGGTGTGGACCGGGTTTAGTACCGGACTCACAATAACAACACGGACTAAAAGTCGCTGTTTCTTCCGTCGGAACGATTTAATTCTGGGTAAATTAGAAATTAATTTCATTTCATTTGTATTTTTATGACGTTGCCGGGGTGATTCAAATCTCAGCTGCTTTAAACACACCGTGAACTGCACTGAATGGTTATAGCTGGTTAACTCTGGTTAACTAACTCCTGACCAGTGTGTACAGTATTTTATTCTTGGATAAACTAGCTGGTCTTGAGCAAAACTTTCAGCAGGTTTATGATGAATTAGGACGTTAGTTAACCAGTTATAACCGACCAGTACAGGCTGTGTTTTGACCAGCTGTGTTTTAGCTTAGGATTTTTTAGCAGGTTTGTCTGTTTGTTTATTTTTTGTCTTAGACATTTAACCCCTACCTGCTTAACAGCTACAGGGCGTGTGCTCACTGCTGCCCCCTGGTGTGTGTAAATGTGTGTTTCACTGCACTGATCGGGTTACATGTGGTTACATAATTCCTCAGTGTGTAAAAATCACTAATTCTAAAGATGTATTTCATATATTTACATACACACATATTGTAACTGTGCATTCTATATGCGGCATAAACGTACATCAACATAAATCCAGAGAATTCACGTCTTATAGTCGATAATTATGTGTGAAGCCAGATTATAAATCATAATATTTACACTTTATTCTGGGAGTGAAAACGAATCTGTTGTTGTATTAAGGTTTTATTAATAAAAACATTCAATATGTTTGGAAGCTTATCATTCAGATACTCATTTCCTTTTACTGTACATTTTATATGTATATATATAATATTTATGTTTCATCTTTCCTGCAGGCTGCAGATCTTTACTGAGAGAAACCCAGAGACCGTCATGACCTGGTGAGTTGGATTTCTATCTAATCCAGGAACGTTCCAGGAACTGATTACCAAAAAAAAACCCAAAAAACACGTCACGCAGTTGAATGTCGGTTTTGCCAGAATCTGTCGGGTCAGAAATATTCGTGCAGCAGCTTTAATGAGTTATTTTGCTGTTTTGACAGCTGTTTGTTTGTTTTCCAGCTGTGATTGGACAGCTGTGTTCTGTTAATACGACTAACGATGAATTCGGTGGGGGCTTTTTTTTGGCTTTGCCTGAGGGTGTGCAACCTTTCTGTAAACTGGATCGGATCTGGTGAGGTTGTAAACGTGTGAGGGGTCGAAACATTCAGCCTGATATTATTAGAACTGTTAACATTAAACTAAATACTTTTAAAAATCCTTTAAAATGTTTTTATTATTTTACTCTAAACGATGATAATTTAGCGGCTCCGGTGACATTAAGGAGAAAAATGTAACAGAACAAAAACGTTTCAGGTTCTACTGAACACCGACTCGACTTCAGTAGTTTGTTCCAGTAGAGAACATACCAAATGCCCATGTACACCCATACTAAGTGATGGTGAAGAACTAATGTTGGAATGAATGTTTCTGTTTGTTCTTCAGTTCCCTTCAGCATTACAAGGCCGGAATGATCCTGAGTGGTGTTGGTGACGCTCTCGGTTATCAGTGGGAATTTAATTATTCAGGGCCGACAATCCATAGGGTGAGTTTAATATCCACCTATCCATCAACTCATTTCACCAGTTTTACCAGCACCAGGTCATGGTGGGCCACACACTGAGCAAATACACAAAACACCTGAACAGGTCATCCATCTGTTTCACAGCACACACTCACACGTGGCTACAAACAGGCCAATTTCACTGGTGTCTACATACTTCTGGCTATATTCTGAATCTGTTTGGTTAAAGAAAATTTCTGGTTCTTCTTTTTGTAGTTGTTGGAAAAACTCGGCGGGGTGAAAAACATCGCTGTGGAGCTTCCTGATTGGCCAGTTAGTGATGACACAGTCCTTCACCTGGCCACCGCCGAAGCCCTAGCGACAGGTTTGTTCACTGAACCAATGAACATGCAGAATACATATATAAATAACAGAAACATTCTTATTTACTCTTGTTTGTCTGCCAGGACTCGAAGGCGAAGAGCTGCTAAAATCGGTAGCTTACGAGTATATAAAGGGAATGAAAGACATGGCCGGACGAGCGCCTGGATTTTCAACTATTGCTGGTAAAACATGATGAGAATGATTTCTCCACCAGCGCTTATAGACGTGTAGATCGATAAATCTCTGTGCTTGTGTTTTGTGTGGTTAAAAATATCCCCGATGCAATGTAATGCTTTCTAAAATCAATACTACTCAGATCTAAAAGTGCATTTCTGTCTCTCTTCTCTCTTTCCGTCTTTAAAAACCACGAGTTTTACAGGTTGTTGGTTTACTTCTACTTGACTGTTGTTTGCTCGTATGGAGGCGCTTGTGTACGTCGCTCTGGATAAGAGCGTCTGCTGAATGCTGAAGATGTAAATGAGAATGTAAATCTCTCCGCAGGCGTGGCTCAGCTGAAGCCAGAACTTCCGGGTGGCTACAGGATCCCTTACAATCACCGCAGTGGAGGTTGTGGTGCTGCCATGAGGTCCATGTGCATCGGTCTGAGGTATCGCCTCAGACACATCAGAAGAAACACACGTCCCACCTTCTCCACCGCTCACACCCCTAACCTGCTGTCCCCCCTTCTTCTTATGCAGGTACCCTCGGCCAGATCAGATCTCCTCACTGGTCTCGGTCGCCGTAGAGACGGGAAGAATGACCCACAATCATCCGACCGGATTCCTGGGTGCGGTGGCGTCCGCCCTGTTCGCGTCCTACGCCGTCCAGCGGCGTCCGCTGAGCAGCTGGGGCTCGGGTCTTCTTAAGGAGGCGTGTCCGATAGCGAAGGAGGTCGTGAGGGCGGCAGGATACGCCGTAACCGAGACCGAGAGAGACTGGAACTATTTCATCCAGAAATGGGAATGGTGAGAAAAGTATGAGAGGATGCTAGCCAATCAGAAACCAGGACAGAGCAGGTCAGCAGTGACATACTGCAGGGTTTGTGTAGATGTCAAATATTTATGATTGTAGTGTGATGATTATAATATATTAATGATGTATATCTAATATATATATATATATATATAGATAGATAGATAGACAGACAGACAGACAGACAGACAGACAGACAGACAGATAGATAATATATCTAGATACTTGTCTGATAAAGTTTACATGAAGATGCTTTTTAAGATGCATTGTTAAGAATGTATTTGGAGTGTGGTTGTACGTCCATGGTTGATGCTTGTTGTGAGAATTGTGTGTTTGTGTGTCCGTACATTTCGCAGGTATCTTGACATGCGTGGTTTATCCACCGGAACTGGACCGGCTCTGTTTCCGGATCAGTACGGTCCGGTTGAGCGGGACGAGATGTACAAATCCTGTAGTTTTTCTGGCTGGGGTGGAAGCAGTGGCCATGATGCACCCATGATAGCACTGGATGCTCTACTGGGTGCAGGTTCAAACTGGGAAGAGCTCACGAACAGAGCCACGTTCCACGGAGGTCAGCGTTACTGTGACCTGTAATATTTTTATTTACATCATTATTCATAATTTTCATCATCATTTACTTGTAGCAGACGACTTTATCGAAGGCGACTACAGTTGTACACCGATGGTAGACCATTTAGGTTTAAAGGCCCAACAGTGGGCAGTAGGTGGTACCAATGGCTTGAACTGGTGACCTTCTGATCTCTAACCCAGTACCTTAACCACTAAGCCATCACTTATTTATTTATTTAATTTATCTTTCTTTAGATTGCACATCTGATTTTTGCTAATATCGAGTCTCTACACACTGATATTCGTTCTACATCCCACCACCAGATCCTGACCAAATTTAAAACCAAGTTTGGCCCTTGAAGCCGAATAGTTAAATCGAGTTAAACCACTTTATTTCATTTCTCATTTTTCCGTTTCCGTTCTTCTCTGTAGGCGACAGCGACAGCACCGCGGTGATCGCGTGTTGTTGTTGGGGTCTGATGTACGGACTGGAGAACGTCCCCGAGTGCAACTACAGCCATCTGGAGTACAGGGAGCGACTGGAGAAGTGTGCAGAGATGCTCTATCACCTCTCGCACTGACAGCATCACATCTACACACTACACACCGCACTACAACACAACACAGGTTCACGTCTTGACATGAAAAGCATCAGGAATGATTTGCGTTGGAACGTAAAACACGGCGTCTAAATATTTTAGTGGCACTTATTGCTAACAGGGTGTAAAAAATTTTTTATGCTTTCAACTTTAAAGGCTAAATTATCTCCTGCGAGGCAGCTGGATAGAAAAACAATGAACAGTCGTGCAAATACTACTGATTATCTGTGTTAATGTGTATCTGTTTATTTACATCATACAGATAGAATTTAGAAAGTATATAGATATCATGTAATTAAATATGTTAAGTTATATGCTAGCTATTTCCGGCACTTTCTGTCTTGTTATTGCACTACAACTTAATGTTATTGCACTTTATGTATCACTCAGGGTAAACGACTACTGAACTAGCAGGTTGGCTAAATTGCATTAAAAGGGTATTTGATTTAATGGCATTTATGTTTTTTAAGAGCCCAACTATGGCAACCTGGCAGTGGTGGGACTTGAACCAGCGACCTTTCCATTACACTTGATCAGCAATGATCATTAATTAAACTCTTGCTCATTGTAACTCATTTATTGTATTTGCACTGTTATGCAAATACAATAAAATGTTTTTACAAACTTTTAAAGAAATAAAATACACATCATTTATTTAAGTGCTTGTTTGAAAGTAGTATTTATTTACACCAGTAATTAAATCATATGTTTCTTATTGTTTTGTAGCAGCACAGTGGCTTCCAACCACCGAACCTCGGACCCTGAGTCCTTTATTGAATACAACAAATGAACAACTAGAGATGATTAGAAAAGCCATTCAATTCACAAACAAACACACACACACACACACACACACACACACACACACACACACACACACACACACAGGACAATTTCAATCTTCAATTAACCTGACAGCATGTCTTTAGACTATGGGACGAAACCGGAGTACCCAAAGGAAACCCACACAGTCTTAAAATGAAATGCTGACTGCTTTCATATTGGGATATTTTACTAACTGCCCTTTTAGGGTATTTGTAATGTTGATGATCCTAAAATTAGATAAGTAGTGCACTAGGTAGTGCACTAGATTTGGAGATGGAGTCATTTGGGTTACAGCCTTTTAAATACTTTAACTAGCATTTAAAGTTTTGTGTTGCTGTTACATTAATGTTTGCAGTAAAATACTCAAAAGCGTTAGTTTAATAATGTATTTACTTCATTAAATCATTGTTATTTATTATAAATATCCTTCAATCCCGTTATAACCTCGAGGGTTCAACCTGCTCCTCTTTCTTTCACTGTTTCTGGAAGGACACGTCGCTTAAAAATCAAATGAACTCTTTACACTCTTTTATTCGAACACACTCTTGACTTTAAAACGGTTTTAAGATCGATAAGTTTAAGATTAAAACCTCGGGCTGAAAAGTTAAAACAAAGTTGGAAAGTTTCGCCGCTGGAAGTTCTGAACATATCAGCGGTGCTTGCTGTGCGGCTGTACCGACCATAGAGTCCCCTAACCCGGCGTGAAGTGTAAACATGGCCCGGTGGGTAGCCGGTGATTTTTTATTTTAAATGTAACTAACACTCATTCAGTACAGTTAATGATGACAACACATATAATATGTACAATCAGCTCTTGTATTCATGTTTATTATTTATGTTTATTAAAAACTGAAACATTTTTTGTAGTATATTAAAGTGAGATTTTTGGACTCATATTTCCAGCATATGCTTTGGACACACTGCGACCCTGACACACACTCAGCATTTAGCAGCTTACAATCACAATGGAACATCGTTTTTTGAACAACTGAGTGTTAAGGGCCTCACTCAGGGGTCCAACAGTGGTGGTACTGGAACTTGAACGAGCGACCTTCTGTTCAGTAGCCCAGTACCTTAACCATTAAGCCATCACTACCTATTTGGTAGACCATATGTGACTTAAGGAACACTAAATTAATTGTATATAACGTTATCATATATAAATATTTACCTTATTGATTTATTAGCACAAATATAAACAATATTTTCAAAAAACTAGGAAGATGTTAATACATGTTCATATGCATTACATTGCCATAATCATGTAATACATGATATAAATTGCATTTCCATGTTAAATTGTTTATGTTTAGTAAATTTAGGTTCAGGGCTTTTTAAGCGTTTATGTCTGTATCTTCAGTCCCGCTGCTGCATTAGAGCATTATAAAGCTGGAATGTTGCTGAGTGGAGTTGGAGATGCTCTAGGATACAGGAATCAACTGTGGGAATATAATGAGTCTGGCCCGGCCATCCACCAGGTATTATATTGTTTTATTGATTAAAACCCATTTACTCTATTTAGAACAATTCCAAATCTGATGCTGCGGTGCCGAATCTAGGCATCCGCACCAGCCCAATGGCCGTCCGGTTACAGTTACAGAGAGAAAATCCTTGCACAGTTTAAGACTATTTGTTAGTTTAAATTAAACTAAAGTCGTGCTATGGTTTCCTTTATCGGAAGATCAAGGTAGAAACAAATCATGTAACCAGTTGTGTTTTTGTGCTTCATTACTGTCGTAGGAACTTCAAGAGCTCGGAGGACTGAAGAACATCACTGTTAAACTTCCTGACTGGCCAGTCAGTGACGACACAGTTCTTCATCTGGCCACCGCTGAAGCTTTAGCCACAGGTTTGTATTTCCCAGTTAATCTAGGTGAGACTTATTACAACGTAAAGATGTACACGTAAAAGATGTACATCTTTTATACATTTTACATATAATGCAAACCTTTTTTTTGATGGTTGCAACAATTAACAGGAACATCAAAATATAAAAACTATTTTATAATTTACAGAGGAGGTCTGGATGTGTATGCATGTAAAGTTTTCAGTGACCGTTTTATGTACAACCCAATAATATGTAATATATGAGTGTTGAGTTTTGTGTTATGAATATATACAAGGATATAACAGGGCAGTGTGTATATGGATATATTATATAGGATCTTGAGCGTCCTCAAGGTTCCATTTGGCTTGTCATTAGTATGTAGAAAAAATTGTCAATTTCAATCTGGTGTGTTGAATGGACAATATTATTTTCGCCATAAATCATAAAAATGTGTGGCTTTGGTGTTTGATAGGAAAGGAAGGAGAGGAGTTGCTGCACGCGGTGGCGTCCTGTTATGTGGAGGGAATGAAAGACATGGAAGGAAGGAAACCAGGACCATCTAGCATCTTGGGTAAAATCTGATGGCTGATGAGTTAATCACGCAGGATTTATTTCTCAGTACATCTAAAGTAGCTCTAATTAACATTATTTTTTTTTGTGAGCTGTTTTATTATTCGTGATATATATTTATTTTTTATTGTATATTTTCACACAGGCGTGTCTCAGTTAAAACCAGGTACTGATGGTGGCTACAGAATCGCTTACAATCCTGAAGGAACCGGGTGTGGCGCTGCCATGAGGTCCATGTGTATCGGTTTAAGGTCGGTCGGTTGTCTGTGGTGCCCCTGAGGTCATGAATAGTTCTTATTTTTAAAATCTGGTTTAGTAGCCATTGCTCTTTGGCAGGTTCCCCCGGCCAGATCAGATCTCCTCACTGGTCTCGGTGGCCGTGGAGACGGGAAGAATGACCCACACTCATCCGACCGGATTCCTGGGTGCGGTGGCCTCCGCCCTGTTCGCATCCTACGCCGTCCAGCGGCGTCCGCTGAGCGACTGGGGGTCGGGTCTTCTTAAGGAGGCGTGTCCAATAGCAAAGGAAGTCGTGAGGTCGGCAGGATACGCCGTTACCGAGACTGAGAGAGACTGGAACTATTTCATCCAGAAATGGGAATGGTGAGAAATATCAACCAATCAGTGAGGAGAAGCTAAATCATGTGGGATTAATTATTATTACTTTATTATCAGTAAGATAAATAAGTATCTATATTTTACTGTCCATAAAAATCTTGATGAATACAATTCTGTTTTCTCTGTTGTCAGGTATCTTGATCTGAGAGGATTATCATCCGGGCTTGGCCCTGCTATATTTCCTGACCACTACGGTCCTGCTGAACGCGATGAAGCTTATAAGAGCTTCAGTCTCTCCGGATGGGCGGGACGAAGTGGTCATGATGCCCCCATGATAGCACTGGACGCCCTTCTGGGGTCGGGGCCAGACTGGGAGAATCTCATGAAGCGGGCAGGATTCCACGGAGGTAAAGCATGTTCTCAGAGAACCTCAGAACATTCAGAACTTCCGGATTTAATGTTCGAAGGTTTGTGGATGAATACTAAAGACGTCTAACATTCACTACTCTGTTTGTGTAGGCGACAGCGACAGCACCGCGGTGATCGCGTGTTGTTGTTGGGGTCTGATGTACGGACTGGAGAACGTCCCCGAGTGCAACTACAGCCATCTGGAGTACAGGGAGCGACTGGAGAAGTGTGCAGAGATGCTCTACAAGCTTTCACATTAAAGAGACTTCATCTTGTTTAAATGATTATGGCTTACCATGAAAATCAAGACCAAGAAGGCGCTGTTTTATTTAGTTGTTGAATGTTGCGGAATAAAAGCAACTGGACAACATCAACACCTGATCAGATGGTTTAGAAGAGATAACGTTTATTATTTAACAATAATACAATGTGAACTGCTGCTGAAATGTGTTAAACTGTATTTGATCATAAAATTATAATTTTTAACATATATGAACTTAATGACGTTTGACTAAATAACTTGTATTTCTTTCATGTCACCAAAAGATGTCGCTACAACACAGAAAATACCACAAACAACAGCGAGCTTATTTGCTAACGTTGTTTAGCTTTTCCCCCTAAAACTAATAATTATTAACTAATAATTAATTCAAAGGTTTAAAAATATTTATACCGTTTCGATTCTACATATTCATATTTTACTGAAAATGAGGGCATTGTTAAAGCAGCATGGCTACATTAATGCTAGTTTGATGGCTACATTAAGCTAATCACAATTACAATTCGATTGCAAACGGACCTTTTAATATCAAATAAGCCCCAAACATCATTAAACTACATTACACATAATATAATAAATATTCAGGTTAGTCCTAGTGGTATTAAAATGTCAAAATCTTTATTAAACAGCAAACAAATTATATTTTGATTTAGCATCGTCAGTGCTAAGTTACAGGTCCTTCCCAAAAAAATGTACCATGAACTTGAGTAGTAGAACTTTTACAAAAGAATTGTGAATGTTTACAATAGAATAATAAACTTTTACAGTAGAACTGTGAACGTTTACCATAAATAATATATAAACATATACCAAGTGGCCAAATTACCACGAGTAGTTACTGTAACTACCCTAGTAAAACTGTAAAATCATTATAAAACAGTTTTACAGTTCTTGTAAATAATCATAGTTCTACTGTAAAAGTTTGCAGAACATTAGTTCCTGGGTTTGCTGTCCTGTCCTATTTATGATGTGAAATTAAGTAAAGCAATGTCTGATGCTTCCATGTATGTGCTTTAAGACGAAAACAAAGTTTGCATGTTTTCCCCAACGCCTCTTCCTACAGTCCAAAGACTTGCTCGTGACGTAAACCGGAGATACTAGATTACCTGTGACTGTGTTTGACGTTAAAAAATTTAACCGATTAATCTTGTTTAACCACTAAGTACATGTGCTGTCCTGAATGTGACATGTCTCAAACATGTGCTAAAAATATATAAAATAAATCCACCAGCTTGTGTGAATAATCAAAAATGTACTTTGTGTTAATCTCTGTTGGATTTTTGAGCGATGAAACATAAGAGTATTTTTGAACACCTTTGATGCCACTTTGGTTGAGTAATGAGCATTTAAAGACAAGTCTTTTGTTTACTGGTCAGTCGAGTGTAACTGAGTTGAAGGTAAAATTGTGTAAAACAGTCGTGGAATTTCTACAATTCTGATTTACATAAATGATGTGCAGATAAATGAGTGATGAGTGACATCAGCAAACAGAGACTGGCTTATAAAGGAGTTTAATATTTTTAGAACATCCACTGAATGGAATTTGATTCATTTATTAGATAACATTCATAAAGTTTGTAAATAAACAGAGTTAAAATTTATATTTCTCGTTCATCATGTTTAGTTCCAGCACTGAACACTACTGAACATCATCAGCACAACACAGTGTGATCATTTACTCACACACCTTGTGAATGTTTTTTCTCCCAACGTTTCGTTTCTGTTTCATTGGACAATAGAATTTAATAATAGAACTAGAACTGACATTGTTCCTGGAGTCCAGTATTTTACTCTCTCCAATTGTTTGCGTTTACAGGAAATCTTTATCATGTGTGTAATGCGATGATAAATTAAACTTTACACTGATTTTCTTACATTGACAATAAGATTGTACACCAGGATTTTACACTGAGATTCTACTCTGGTTTTCTATACTGATCTCATAAATTAAACCTCTACACTGGGCGTCTACAGTACAATAATACACTGACATTTTACTGATAGTCTACACTGATATTTTAGAAGGATAATCTTTATCGATACTTTAAACTCAAAATCTACACAGAAATTTTACTGAGATTCCAGAAAAACACTTTACACAGAAATTCTACCAATATTCTACATTGACATTCTACACTGAGATTCTACTCAAGATAGATGTCCTACAGTAATATTCCAAACAAAGTATATACTGAGATTCTACACAAAGATGAATTCAAGCCCATTTTTGGACCCGTTGTGTGTTTTAAACTTGGACGTCTGGTGCTCTCTGTTGCTCAGCAAAGAAACAAAGAACAAAAAAGTTAACAGAACAGAAAACATGTTAAATAATAGCAATAATTACATGAATAGAAATAGTTCAGATGTTTTGACATGGATTAGAAACGATGCTGGAGGTTCATGTTACTGTAACTGCTTCGTTTTCTGCTTGTAGACGATGGAACTTGTACCACAAAGTTTCTGACCCACCAAACAAATGATTGAAGCTGATCAGTGTAATTCCTTTCATGAAGCAGATCATAAAATGAATCTATCTAAACATAATAAAGATTTATAGTTCATTTCTTTCATTAAGAGTTGAAATGGCTGGAATCATCAGACTGCCGTGACATGCTCTTCTCTGAATGTATGCAAACCTTTGTTACAGAATTAATCTCACTTTTGAGTTTGTTTGTGAACTTCTTTCGATCCATTGTCGCTCATCATAAATCCATTGTAATATTTAAATAGACTTTTGTTAAATACGTCTCAACACAGAAGCATGTCAAAGAGAAAATCAGGTTCTTCTTGTTGGTTCACTACATATTTCTGATTGTGGTCTGTGGTGTCATGGTGCTTATAAAAAGCACGATGATGCTAATGGGATCAGTAAGACTTTCCATCTCCGGACACCTTACAAGCAGTCCATACCTGGTAATTCTATTGCATTCTTTACTGAATACTTGAATTCATGGAGCAGATTTGACATTATGCATTATGCATACACAGTGCTGCATAGATGCATTTATCTTTTAATTTTAAATCAAATTTTTATAGGAAAATGTATGAAATTTGCATAATTTTTTGAGTTCTATTGATTGTATTTTATTATTCGTAAGGCAGAAGCGAACATTAACACAGAAAATCCAATATTGTTAAACTTTACTGTGTAATTTGAGCACGTTGTACACCCACACTGAGCTTTTGTTCAGATACTCATTATTGCCATGGTGTTCTTGTGCGTAGGTTTGTTTTTTAGTTTTGTTTTACTTCCTTTTACATGTTAGATTTTTAAAGAAATTGTGATTATTATATCACTATACTTTTTTAAGTTAACATGTATAGTGTAGAGTAGCTAACTTGTATAGTGTAGAGGGTCCAGCTTTGGTTCATCAGCTGAACGATCGAGGGTTCTTTGACCCCCCACCCCCCAACTTCTATACAAGTTGGGATATGAGAAGAAAGTGTCTTTTTATTAAAACTGTTTTTATTTAAAATGTTTTTATTACTGCTCGCCTGTACATGTAACAACAAACAACGGATGTTTTATTCTATTTTGGCATTTGTTGTACTATTCAAATATGGATCAGGAAACTACCTAGGGCTGAAAAGATTTGTTTCTTGTGTTGTAGCATGAATGGTGGTCATGGGGTCAAGTCAACCGATTTTGGCTGCTCTGCTCCTCCTGAGTAAGTCTCTCTTCTGTACTACAGATGTTATAACTCTACTTAACAGGAGTCTGAAGTGTAATTCTGCCGTTATTTATTGCTTGATTGCTTATGGTTTCAAAACCACAATGTAGATATAAAAAATAGAAATAAAAAGTGTCGGTGAAAGCTTTAATTATAAGACTTGTGGTTGAACACGGGAAGGAAGCAACACTTGTTCACCACATAATTGTGATGAGTATTTTATAGGCTGGGAAGATTTACGATGGCTTTAAAAGTCGGGTTAATTTATTTATTGCGAAATAGAGCATCACAGCATAAAATCAAGAATAGAAAAGGAGAATTAAATCAATACCAATTCTAAACAACAACAACACACTACAAAAACGACTAATTAGCAAGTTTAATTATCTTATAACAAGCTAATAAATCTTTTTGGGGGCCTGAAAAGTGTTTTTGTTTTATAAAACATTGTAAATTTGGGAACTTTGGTTACGTCTCATTAAGCCGTGCCACAGATCCTGAGTCTCCTGCTGGTTACAGAACTGGACTTGTGATCGGAAGGTCACCGGTTCGATTCCCAGTGTCGACAGGTCATGACTGAAGTGCCCTTGAATGAGGCCCCCAACTGCTCCCCCGGACGCCGTGGCTATAATAGGGCTGGCCATCGTCCCGGACATGTGCGCTCATTACTGCCCCTTAGTGTGTGTTCACTATTGTGTGTTTCACTGCACGGACTGGATTAAATTTCTGCGTAATTATTCTTGTGTGTAACTAGAATTCTAATTTCTAAACATTTGGCAAATGTATTCGCTTTAATATAAAAATTAGCATCATATTCTGCATAATGTTCTTCACTTTTTATTTTCTCTTTCTTTCCAAAATTAGGTGGAATTTTAACAGCCAACGCTCAAGGTAATGATGATATTCGTCTACTAATTAATTTACATTTTAATTTATTATAGTTCTAATTAGGTATAACAGTACATCATAGAATTATAATTATTATTTCTTATTAATTAATGTATAATTATAAGTAAGGCTGCACAGTGCCTTAGTGATTAGCCCTGTCACTTTACAGAAAGAAGTCCCGGGTTTGCATGTTCTCCCAGTGTCTGTCTAAAGACATGCAGTGAGGTTAATTGAGGATGCTGAAATCGCCCTCTGTGTGTGTGTGTGTGTGTGTGTGTGTGTGTGTGTGTGTGTGTGTGTGTGTGTGTGTGTGTGTGTGTACAGACTGACGACCTGTTCAGGTGTTTAGTGTATTCGCCCCAGTGTGTGTTCCATCCCTAAATAGAATGAAGACTAGATAATGGATTAAGATTAAATGATGGATTTATTATAGGACGTCTGATTATATTATTTTACATTGTATTTTATTAGATTATATTTATAAGTAGATTTATATAACGTCTGTTTTAAAGTCATTAATTTTATTTTATTTTTCTTTCCAACATTAAGCACCGACTGCAGAACCTGAAGGTAAAATCACGTAATAAATGTAAAATTATTACTAAATATTTATTCAATAATTTTATGGCAGCAAAGTTTCAAGCTCATTTAGTTCCACTAATAAAATAAAATTAATTGTGATTAAAAATGATCTGTGATTCCGGTTCAGATGTTGTTAGAAGTCAGAAATAATATTTAATCTTTCATAAATAATCTTTTAATCTTGTTTATTTTCTTTTTTTTTCTTTGTATTTTAGTGACTGGGAGTGAATTCAGTAAGTAAATCAAAAATAACTTGCACACAGAATTTAACATTCATCCGACGTTTCTGTCCAAAGTGACTTAATACACAGTTACAGTCAGAGCAGTTGAAGGTTAAGGGCCTCGCTCAAGGGTCCAACAGTATTATTAGTCCTGTTCTGTATCCACAAAGTCCATAACGTTAAATGTGGAATATAATCTGATGATCTAGATTTATTATTGGATTATTCATGATAAGTTTAATTCTACAGATTTAAATTATTTCACTTGCTGATTTATTCTAGTCGATTAATCTTTTATTTATTTTTTCCCCAGCGGCAGAGACACCGGGAGGTAAATCCTAACTCACCTTAATAAGATTAAAATCTAAAATCTGTGTACTAGGACCAGGATTAGAATACTGAGAGGGTCGGGATTAGTGATTATATTTACAGCAAGGAAATAAAGTAGCATTACATTTGAACTTTGACCTTGTACAGTAGAACGATAAACATTTACATTTGAACTTTGACCTTGTACAGTAGAATGA
>JAOTRQ010092814.1:0-10691 GCA_028565875.1 Hoplisoma paleatum
TATATATACATACATACATACATACATACATACATACATACATACATACATACATACACACATTTTTTCCAGTTGCTACACCTAGCTTTTCTTATTTTTGGCATTTTATGTTAATGGTTATAAATACCATTTTTTATTGTTATCAGAATCCTTGGGTCCTGCAATACCTTTTGTTTGCGTTTCTCTTTTTTTAACTGACACCACTGTTACACTAAAGACTTTAAAACAAGCCCAAAAAAAGTTTAATGGAATATGCAAAGAAGTCCCGGTATTTAATAGGTCCATAAAAATGGCAATTCACAAATAGTAAGTCAGGGTACTCAATAAGTGTCGGCCGCATAAAGAGTTTGTTGCTGTATGAAAAGCTGGCAAAGTATTCAATCATATACACTGTGGCAGTGTAAATGATCAGATCACATGATCTGAGAAGCTTAGCCTTCATATATAATAAAACTTGCAGCTCATTTGCCATGACAAATGACAGCATGATTCATCATTTAAAGAAAATTCAGCTTGGATATTGAATAGATCATGATTTTCACCAGAGCTCTCAGTTTGCCACATCACAATGACTCAATATCTGAGAAGCTTTTACCTAATTTAATCTTAAAATATAGAAAAAAGCTACAGATTTAGAAATATACACTCCATTAGCCCAGTGGTTAAAGCGAACCATTTCCAAGGAGATCTAAAAACTAAAGGAAATGAAGAGAAAGTTGGAGAAAGGAGAGGACATCTGGGTAGGTAATGGAATCATTCATGTGCAATATGGACACGATAACTTCATTTTACAAAGCAGAAACAAAATAAACATTTGAACAGAGCACACTTGGATAGACAGAAAAGCAATAAGCAAAAAGTAATGAGCATGTACTTACTGGCATTATAGACCATAATAAAAAGCCAACAGCCTGCTTTTCTAATGAAGAGTCCCTTAGGGATGTATAAATAAATTAGACCTATTCTGGTGTTTAGTCCTCAAAGTCAGATGCTGCGTTATGGTTTGGCTACTCCATTTTTACACTTTGTCTTTTGAATAATTACATACAAGCAATGTGTGTCATTTAGGAGAAATGGAAAATCCTTATTATTATTAACTGTAAAAGGTTGTTAAGGTGATCCAGCAGTAAAACACCAGGGCTGTGATTTGGGACATATCTTACTGTATCTCAGATCTGCCTTTCGACTAGACTGAGGTTCCTCATAACATATGCAATAATGATTTCTGATTGGTGCAGAAAACATTAATAATACAGCCAAATAGGTCTGTGTAGACACAAGTTTGCTGATATTATAGCTAAGAGGTAAACTTGGAAATACCAAACTTACAATGTTAATAATAAAAGAACTCCAATCATGCTGCATTTAGTCATTCACCCTTCTTTGGTTTTAAACAGCTAAACAAAAACATAGTGATTTTTTCCATAATTATTTAATTTTACACTTTAGATGAAACCAGTCTGTTGCAGAATATACAAACAAAGAAACACACACATGACAATATCAATATCTCAATTAACGTGGCTGCATGTCTGTGGTAATAAACCGATGTGCGTAAAAGAAACACACAGACATGAGGATAACATGCAAACTCCACATAAAAATCCTTAAATTGCCTTAGCCAGGAATCAAACAAGGGACTTCTTGCTGTGAGGCAACAGTACTAACCACTAAGTCAATGTGTCGTCCTTGAATTTATTTGCAATTATATAAAAAAGATGCTTATATAAAAAAGAAAACAGGTGCTTTTGCTTTTCAGTCCAGCTGGTCCAACGAGACACGAGTACTTTTAAAAACGAGGACAAATACACTTATTCTGCTGTGATGTGAATGCTAGAGGTGCATTGCAAATTTGGAACAATAGGTATTCAAAGATTAAATAAGGTTAGATGTCATACTATGAATAATATTTATATGATTGAATGATGAAAGCAATTACTTTAAAACCTGTGGCACCCCCCTGAAATAACAAGACTTTATCCAATGTAGGGTTTCTTAGTATGACAATATTCTATCACAAGCTCAAAAACTACACATTCATGCCTTATTCTTCCATGGTCAAAGTTTAATCTCAAAGTAATAGCACCCTGAGGCTGTATAATACTCACACTACCCTTACTTCATATTTACTCATGTTTACTTACTAATTTGCACATGATAAACTTACAAGATTAAAATTAAACCAACACAAAATCCTGTATGTTGTGAAAGGTAGGAATGTGTGTATCTCAAACAGTGACAGGAGGTGATGAATAAACTTGTGACCATAAAGCCGGGCAGCACTCTTACTTCAACTACAGCCGTGCCAACCCACAGCTTTGAATTGTTGGTACTCGTATATCTTGGTGATATCACAATTACAATTAGATCACTTTATGAGCTTTGCACGACTCATTTCTCATTTTACACCAAGAAATCTTTCTGGTGTTTTGGCTTCAGTTTCTGAAGATCTTCCGGTTTTTAAATAAATGGCCCTGGTTGAGCCTGGATTTATAAACTGTGCGATGACTCACACGTTAAGTCATGGTAACTTCAAAAATATTGTGATAGACCTTCAATCTTTTCTGAGTCCCATTAAGCCCAAGCTGGCACAAAATGGACTTATTTAAAAATCTGATTCAATGTTTCCTAAAAGCTGGACTAGAGCCTCCACCCCCGCTTCAAGTGCATTCATACACTAAGCGACACGCCTTAGCTAATGACTTAACCACAGAGAGCACCACACCCAGGCCTCGCGTCTGCCAGCCAGCCTTCAAAAGCCATCTGGGAGGGCATACAGCAAAGTGTCGAAGAGAGATACTAGATACTAGTAGACGTGTATGCTTACCATCGTCACTCGCTAATGTACAATTACAGTTATTCAAGTTGTAGATGCTCCCAATGGACTATATGAGTTTTAATGATAACTTAGGATGATAGATGATATAGTTTTTTCACATTTTGTTTGCAGTCATGTCACGACACGATGTTTACTGTCTACTGAAAGAAATTCACAGACAAGGGGAGAAGAAACAAATATATAGAGTCTTTATCTGGGCACTAAATCCAAGACCTTCTTGCTGTGATTTGACTGTTCTAGCCACCATGCCATCATGTATAAGTTGTAAAACTATTCTAGGCATTTAACAAACCTAAGCTTAGATCATGCATATAAAAAGTACCATTGTTTGTCTCATCTAATCACATTTACCACTTGTTATTCAAAGCAGAACAGATACTTTGGATTAAAGTATAATATTAAAGTTTTTTAAAGCTGGTCAAACTTGAATAAGTGCTAGCCTCATTACATTCCCAGCATTTACTAGACGCTATTTATCCACCTTACATTACAGTATGAGCAACTGAGGGTTAAGGCCCAACAACCTCAAAGGCCCAACAACCTAGCAGTGGTGAGGTTTGAACTGGCATCCTTTGGACAACCTGTAGTCTGGTTCTAGTCCTGTACCCTAACCACTACGCTATGGCTGGTCCCCATTGTTACTATAGCTGAATGGACAATAAAGTAAACAATAAAGATGTATGCACAGACCACTGCAATATTCATGTTTGTGGTCTGTATGTTTTTATACATGGTGAAGATGATCAACAGCTTTAGTTAATGCCCACGTAGAACATGAGAAATTTCTCAGGTTGTGAGAATTTTCAAAATACTCAAAAAAAATCGGTCTCGTGTAGGCCTCTTGTGTCCAGTGTTTACTTGTTTAAAAAGGTGAAATAAATGTTAAATCTATATTTAATGACATTTAATATTTATTCATGAAGCGTTTACAGTGTAGACAGAATAAAATCATCCAATGAGTGACAGCTCTGCTAAAATAAATGCCTAAATAATGCAAAAAAAACACACCACAGTATATATCTATTGTCTCGAGATTAGTGGTTAACGTGGTGTAAAACATTTATCATGACCATATGTGGTCATATTTCACCATTAAAACTATAGGTGTGCCTTAAACTGTGCATTTGTACAAATCGAGCACTATGCTTTAGTACATCTGAGAAACACCATAAAAAGGAGCCCAATGGAGAAATTAAAAAGGCCTAAAAATACAGTGTGAAATGATGAGACTACACGCACTAAACATCATTTTGCCTATGTGTTGGAGGCAACTTTCGACTGGTTAATTGTGGTCATTGCCAAATTTGAAATATATGCTTCATATAAATGTAAGTAGTGTTAATTAAATTATTCATTAACGAGTCGTAAATAAAAGGAAATAAAAGCATAACAATTTATCATATAAACAAAAGCTGGTGGGCTTGTCAACCAAAATTAAATGTTATTTTGTCACTTCTTTAAAGTATAGTGTTTCATTTGAAATAATACTTTCCTATAATTATACTCCACTTACGTAGTGCACAGTTTGAGACGCACTTTACAACAGATTACAGGTTAACGTGTAAAAAATTGTCTGCTTTGTGTTAAACGTTCCTAGCTTATTGATACCATCTGATTTAGAGCATCATAATAGTATATAACAAGTATATATGAGCAGTCTATGTGAGCTCTTGATCAAAAGCTTTACATTTAAATTGTTTATTTGCAGATTAATCTTAAATTCACTACTGCCTTCCAAAGTGTATGCACATACTTTAGAACCTGGCCCACAAAACCAGGTACAGCTCCATCTTTAATTTCCGTGACTGTTACTGTTTGAACTGAGCAAGAACGATGAATATTTCTTGGTATGTTTGCTGCTCTTTGGTTACCTATCTCAGTTATAAGCACCAAACATTTGAGGGCAAATGTGAGTGACTGCCAGCAAATGACCTCTGTAAAAGCCTACACATACACTCAAAAAATTGGAGAGAGTGGATGGGAGATGGGAGATGAGAGAGAGAGAGAGCGAGAGAGAGAGAGAAAGAGAGAGAGAGAGAGAGAGAGAGAGAGAGAGAGACTAGGCTTGGGACTTTTTTTTTGCCCTGATTGCAGCTGTTTGACTGCAGCATGTTTCACATCTACATTTGTAAACCTGACAAAAATTCCGACAGTCTCATGGCAGTAACTGCACAGATTTACTCTTAATACTCAAATGGTTGGGGAAAAAAATAAAAGGTTTTTTAAAGAACAAAATTGTAAAAAAAGAAAGTGGTGCTCAGAGGCCAGTTAAATAAGAAAACTTACCCGCAGGAGTGACTGTGACTCTTCCTTGGCACTCTTCCCTTCTGTAGAGCCAGGGTACTGTTGCCCTGCCTTCTCGACCGGTGTGCCCACCTGTGTTCCTTGAAGATAGCTCTTGGCATCAGCACTCAGGCTGAACACCAGCCCCGGCGAGTCTCTCAGTATGGTGGCACCTTTCTGCTGCTGCTCCTGTGGCCCTAACGAGGCACTTAGCCCCAGCGAAGCATGAGGGAAGGGGGATGGACTTCCCCTCAGCACCTCTGCCACTCGCTCCTTGGGTACCCAAAGCATGCCCTGGACCTGCTGCTCTGAACCTACACGAGCTCCAGACCAGGCTTTCTCCTTCTCTTTGTCGTCAGGGCTCTCAGGCTTGATGACTTCGGCCGGTCTGGCCTCCGGGGGCACCAGACTGTAGATCTTTAAGTCACCTTTACTCTCTTCCTTAATGCGAACGGTTGAAGGGGCAGAACAGCCATTACTGGGGGTGGCTCCCAGATCGACAGAGTCCTGGCAGTGGACCGAGTTGAAGTGATCCAGCAGGGCTGTGGTGTCGGGAGCAGTAAAGCTGCAATGCCGACACCGACAGCAACCATGAACCCTCCTAAACAGGGAAAAAGAAGGGATGTTTGTGAGCGAAAGAATATAGAGTCCAGTTTAATCACGAGTCAAAGTTTAAGCCTCTTTAAAACTAAAACTCTTGAGTATAAGTTGCCAGGTATTTCCTTTGTGATTCAGCCAGAATACAATGTAGTGCAATGTAGTGTATGTAGTGCAGTACTCACTCTGGTGTGTGCAAATATTCTCTCATAAATAATAGTTTTGCTTATTGCTTATCAGGTACAGATATATAATCGACCTTGAAATATAATACATGGAATATGGCAACAATAATAGCTTTTTCAGCATGGTTACCTATAATGTCATATATACTATTCACGGACAAGTATCCTCTGGAAATATGTAGTTATAATTTTATAAAATTAATTTTATAACAGAAGCACCTTGGTGGAGTGTCATTTCATTGCAGGGCAAACACATATACACACATATATTCGTACCCACATTATCCATATTTATACATCCCGCACATGCATGTCAATATATCAAACTGTTTTTAATAGGTGTCAAATATCGTAGTAAATATGGACTCATATTATATACTTAAACATATCAGAAAATGTTATGTGTGCCCAAGTGGAGCAGTGCACTTCAACTGCGGTTTAAAACATAGTGTAGGATGCACTACAGTACTGGGTCTCAGGCATGAATCAAAAGTAAGTTTGTGCCAAGTATGGCATCTGCCATAAATATCATGTCAAATCAGTAATGTAGACCTTGATCCACTGTAGTGATGCCTAACAGGAGCAGCCTAAAGGTTTAATTTTATATATGCACATGTAATACATGTACTTGTATCTCATTTGCATATAAGAAGCAACACGCATTCTCAACACCCCCTCCATACTGCTTAATCAACCCTAAAAAAGCCATTTTCAAGCATAAACATGTTAGCTACGTCCATGTCATCTAACGAATCTCAAGCATCATTTACACAAAGATGTTATTCATTGCAAATGCACAAACATGTTGGGAAGATACATATGTAACGATAAAAAGACTTTGTCGTTTTACTGAGCTGATTTTTTTCAATTAAAAGGCTCCTCAAGTGTCAAAACGTTTTACAAAGTATGTGTAAATAACTCAAAAATTAAGTAAATCATTGTGTTATAAAGATAAGGATTTTGACCCTGAAGCTTCAAGTACTTGCTGCAGTAGGTAGTGTCAAATGACTCTTCGACATGTATTTTCAGAGGTGGGAGAAATCGTTCAATAGACAATTACATTTAAAAAAGATTAAATCCAGATCTTTGGATCCAAGTAAATGTGCATGAGGTAAAGGTTTGTGAAACGACTTCTGTGTTTATAGGAATAACACGGTGGTGCAAGTATTTAGTCATTCCAGAGAAGCAACCACCAGGGAAGCAAAGTAAATGATCTGTCATTTGTGTTGTTGATTATGTTTAGCTTTGGGTCCAGCCTGAATTAGTCTAATGCACTATAAGTAGCGCATGGTCAGCTCTTTTCACCTGCATAATGATTCTTTGTTCTATTTCATTTTGATAGAGCAAGAATTGTAACAAGAGCCAAAGAGAGACAGACAAAGCAAGATAGCTATTCAGGGCCAACCTCCACATATCTAAAAGTAAATGGACAGTGCTGAAGTTTAACTAAATGAGCATAATATTACTTAGAATTTATAATAATTCTCACTGAGCCTCGTCTTCCTGTCTTTCATTGACCTCTGCATGCCAGTTCAAGTAAAATCTCATTTTAATTCACCAAACAAACAACCTGGAGGAAAAATCTAATCTGGCTTGCAGTGTTATTTATATTATAATCATCAATATGTACTGATGGGCTCTTGTGACTAATCCATATCACGACGTTCTAAATTTGAAAGCACAGCAGTACAGCATTTCCTGAAAGCAATTTTACATAGGCTGACCTCTTTAGCTTGAAAGAAAAAATGTGGCATGGTGAAAGGACAGTAGTTCTCTACAAGTTTGGATCCCCAGAGGTGCTACCAACAAGGTGATATTTACAAATATATCTATTTCTTGGCTCATGTCTTAGATCTGTTACTGCATTGCGACCAGCAATTATAGAAAACCAGACCAACAACAAGCCAGCAGTTATCATTCAAGATGTGAGTTATAGCTAGAACACTATATTGTTTTTTAAAATTCCGTATCATCCGTAGTATAACCAGTAGAGAGATGACCAATCACATAAATTAAATCCAGCAATAGTATTGTATTATGGTATTTATTACTCCAGCACTAACTAATAATTAGGAGGACAGCAGTTGCCTGGCGGTTATCAAACTTGCTTGTGATCGGGAAATTGCTGGTTCAATTCGAACACCTAACTGCTCCCCAAGTATACACATTTCTTGACTGATAAAACAACTAATAATCAGCAACGATGGATCCTGTGGATAACTAAAACAACAGGTCGGGACTACAGTATCACTGCTCATTAGTCAATATCATGGTCAAGAAAGTGTGAGAAAGCAAGTGAGAGAGGAGGTGATTCTCTATTATATTGTAAATAGGATTGATGTGATTGAGCACTAAAAAACAAAAAGTGACAGCTGAGATTGGTTATCCAATAATATGCCTCTTATAATCGAGTGTAGGACACAAAATAAGAGGCAAGAGGGGGTGGAAAACTGATCAGCCTAAGAACATCAGTGCTGCTCAGCATTAAATGAGGGACAGGCAGGAAAACTGCGGTTCATCAGTGCTTCTGTTCATCAGTGCACCCTTCCTAGCATGCAATGGGAAAATTGGTTCTTATTAAACAGAGTGGCAGAGGCAAATCAAATCCTTCATTTTACGGAACCATGCAGTGATGTGTACACAACGCATGGATACACCTCCACATACAGTTTACAAGTACAGTTTGAAAGCAAATATCGGTGTGTATACACACCACGGTGATTAGAGTCGTCGTGCGAAATTGTAGAACTCATAAACGTGTGTTGTACAAATTACAAGGTGATGTTAGATGGGTGCAGTTAATTACACTAGCCCACTACCTCTGAGATCTGGGGTCTATTTTCAGTCGTGCAATTGACTGTACATTTGCATATTGGGTATGTTGCACCATACATTAGAGAACCTATGTCGATGAGCAATGATATTCAAAGCCGGTGTGCCAGCCCAATCTAGAATGTACAATACACACTGAGTGAGGGTGGCATCAGGTGGTGGGGTGGAATGTTGCCTGTGCATCGTAAACCTCTGGGTTTCCTTTTCTGTCCTTTTTTCCAAGAACTTGGCTGACACAACCAGTTGAGGCATATTCTGACAACCAGTTTTTATATCTGTGTCAAGTCTTTTCATTGAAAAAAAAACAGTGGGTTTGGGAAGTGGTAAAACACTCAGGGATCAGAACAAGACTTAAGGATCAGAAGGTTGCCAATTTAAGACCAACCATCACCAAACCACAGTAGAGCCCCTATTCTAAACAAATGTTTAGAAAAAGAAAGACAAATAAGGAAAATTTGTACAAAATTAGTAAGTTTCATGCTAATAAAAAAAACCTTACCCATTTGTTAAAAGAGAATAAAAACAAAATCAAAAAGATTATCATATATCTGGCTTTCTGAAGATGTACATGTGCAGATTACACAGATAGAAACTGTAAAATGCAAATAAACAAACATTTACACATAATCAATCCTGTGACACAAGACAGATGTTCACCATATGTATGTGGATTTTTGCCCACACGACTTGCCTGTTAAAATTACTTATTCATTGCTGGTTTTGCATTTAATGCCAGATATCAGATGGCATCATTCACAGCGTTAAAACAATGTTACATAAGCTATAGGTTTAAAAAAAACTGCATCAGGTGCTACAATCCTACACTGAGCGAGGAGTAAAGAACATGTAACTGCATAAACTGTTAAACATATTATCAAGGAGCACTAACATCCCAAGTCTCATTAGCTCAATGACAGGACTACTTTGAAGGTGACCACTATAGACCAAAATGCTCTTAAAAGCAAAGAAATAAAATATGATTTTATTTTGTGTTTGTCAAGTTTTTTTTAATGCTCGTTTACACTACACAGCTTCTCATAGTTAAACAGTACACACTTCACAACTTGACCTCTTACAAATAGGAGTATCTTAAAATTATTGGGGTGTTCACATTACTTGATTGATTTGACAATAGAGGGTCACACATTACATGATCTATGACCAAGAGGAAAATTCAAATCTTAGTTTCCGTCACAAAAAAACACACAAGAAGTCACAGGGAATATCATTAAATTCTAAAAATAGCCAGGCTAGAGGCAAGTATTTTAGTTTGCTTGTGTATTGATGAGAAAAAAATCTAGGTGATCTGCGACAAGTGGGAATCGTCAGATATTGGTATATGTTCTATGGTCAGTCTTTCGCCATACTTTTTGATGTTCTGATTATTGTGTGTGTGTGTGTGTCTTGCTCTAGGTAGAGTAATCTGGTGGAGGCCCCAAAATAAGTATCACAGTCCTGTTTGTGGTGGCTTAACACATGGAGATCAGCGGGTAGCTCATTGCTCATAAATTGAAACCCACGGAAGCACAAACTCACCTTGCACTACCTGCCATTCATATGCATGTACTGAACTGTAATATAGCACCACTGATACATGGAAATGAATGCACAAACACAGGAGCCGAACGCTTTAACACCCACACACTGTGTACACTGCACACCTCTAAAAATCAACAAGATTATGCTCACACCAGGCAGTGTAAGGTGAGGAGTGGGCACGTTTCAGGGGTGTTGTGAACGTCTGAGTCCACTCTCGCTGCTAAAGGCTAGAATACAAAAGCAGCCTTATTCAGCATGTCTACTAATACCAGCTGGAAACACAGATAGTGCACTCAGTCCAGCATGGCACTACGGCCACCTGGAATAACCAGTCGTGCACGCACACACACACGCGCACACTCACACACACGCGCACACACACACACACACACACACACACACACACACACACACAC
>JAOTRQ010092825.1:0-10690 GCA_028565875.1 Hoplisoma paleatum
TATACAACGAGTTCACCCATTTTATGACAGTTTACACAAACTATCAGAGTTTACGTACTGCCGTTTCTTATTTATGAGTTGTTTTATATCCAGTTCGTCAGATTGACATGAGAACTTTGGACTGTGTTCTGGCAGTGGCACGTACTAAGTCAATACGTTCATCAATATTCCTTACTCATCAACAGCACAGTGCAAAGGTAAAGTAGCAGTATCTGCTCATACTGATAGCAAACGAACAAATAAGGCTAATTATGTGTGATCAAGCATGAATTCATGAAGTCATTAAGTAAGTTTATTTTTCCCAATCGTCAGTCAGTGACAGGATCTTAGTGGGATACTTACATGGGCATAACGGCTCTAGTACATCTTCATTAGATACTTCAATGCTTGGTTCTACAGGTCATAGAACAAATCAATGAATCAGAACACAAATTCAGAAATCTCTTCAGTAAAAGAGGCTGTAAAACCATGTCAAACAATAAGTCTGTAAAAAAAATTACAACCAGATTGTTTTTTTTAAATCCATTTACTTTATATTTATTTATACATTGCTACGAGAGGCAGGCGCAGGTTGACACCACTGTAATTTTCAATACAATCTTCCTCAATGTTACCCAGAACTCATTGCAGCCAGACAAATGTAGATGTACAAATGTACATGGCTATGTAGTTGTCAAGGTTGGTGTCATCAAAAGATAATTAGGAAAAAGTATTAACTGACTTTTGTGTTGCTTAACAAGAGTTGATTGCATTCATTTGTTGTGGTTTTCCCTTCCTCCTCACTAATTTAACACAGTTGTTGGGTTAATACGGACTCGGCGAGGCAGTAAAGGCAGTTAGTGATGGGTTTCTCCACTTTAGTCTTTAGTGATGTCAATGTTCTGAAGGATGATCAATATTGCAGTTTTTTTTGCATTTTGGCGGTTAATCACCAAGTTAGTAGGTTTAACATCGTAGTTTTAGTGAAAGAGAAAATCATCAATACCAGGAAAACCATGTCTGAGAGTTTTTAAATATAAAATGTCTCTTGTCTAAACATTATATGGTGCTCATTTAAATAAATATATACATTGTACTAAGGTATTTTAGACATTGACAGAAGCAAGTTCTTGATCTGATAAAGTCTGGGCTACTGCAAATGCAAAAAAATAAATAAAGATTAAGAAATTAATATGAAACATATAAGTGCTGCAAGCAAGTAATGTAAAAATTCATATTAAACATTATTATTGCTCCCTTATTTAGTCACATATTTAAATAGCAAAATTTTACTCAAATGAGTCGATCATATAAGTATTGCTAAAATGCAAACCAGTTATCACTTTGCGAGACAGTTTTTTTTACAACAGTGTTGTTTAAGTTCATTTTATTCTATAATTTTATCAATACTTATATTATTATACCAAAAACACAGGAATCATTCAATTCGAAAGATTACTTTTAATGGGTTAAACCCCTGAAAGAGCAATTGACTGTCCATGCATTTGAGACTGCAAACACGTCTTTAACAGCATTTTAAAAACCAATACTGCAAAAACTTTTTTATGTAAGAAATACATTTTAAGGTTAGACATTAATCTTACCAGCCGAAGCATAAGCAATGAAAAAAAGAAATAGGTAGAGCTTAGTGCCTCCCATGATAGACACTGATAGGGCCAAGCCGTAGCCCTTTTCTTTTTGTATTCTTGACAGATCTTCAAAAAACTGTGGTTTGGTTTGTAACTAAGTTTTTTTTAATAAACTTCTCCACCCTCTTTTTTTTCTTCCAATCAGAGCACATGCAACACAGCTGTATATCTAGGCTGCCAAAGTCCTCCGTTATCAAATAAATCTAGGCCTTAATTCACACATTTGGATTTGATGAATGCTATAAATTTGTGAAGATTGCTGGTTGGGTCACTGTATTAGCAATATTGGCAAAACAGGTTATTTATGTAACCATTCATTTTCACAGAAACATTGTATATTTGGGATCTTAATCCTTATTAACTATTATTAACTACTTTTAACTATATAATATTTAATATTGATACTAGATGTGTCTATCGTACTTTTTTAGATGGCATAGCTTTTATGGTGAAGCTTCTAATAATTTTTATTCCAACCAACTCAGGAGGTCATACGATCATCTGAGACCAGGTTAACTGAGACCAGCTTATTAGAGAACTAGAGAAATCAGGTGTGTTCTGATCTGGTTAAAATAAAATCCAGCCACCACACCGACCCTCTGGGGATGGGTTTGACACCCCTGGACTAGATGACTAGCAGGGTCAAAGGGGAAGAAACAGATCGATTGGTTCCTTGGCTGACAAGAAGGCCGCCGTAACTTAACTAATCAGACACATCAGCAAACAATCAACACATCAAACGTTAAGCTGAATGGGCTTGATCTTATTTTCACTTATATGGGTACTTATACAGGTATTTGAACCGAGAGCAGTAATATGAGGTTCTGGAATCCTTAAACAGATAAAGACTGAAAATGTTGCTTGGACTACATAACTAAAGCTTTTCTGTGAGAAAAAGAAGAAAGGCCCGAAGACCTGGAAGCGTTTTTTTCTATGGCACATGTATGCAGACCACTAATAACCATCTTCCAGTCAGAGATTGATTGGCTCTGTATAGGGTCACAATTTAAGACTTTGTGTTAAAATGTATGATTAAACTCGAACGCTATTAATAAGTGTTATTAAAATTACGTCTCCAATAACCTGACGAAGTGTTTATTAAGTGTTTTAATCCCTCGTATAACGCACAGTATGGCGAGTTTTACTGTAGTCAAACTCTTTATACGCGCGCTGGTACTGCGCATGCGCTGTGAGGTATCGCAGTAGTTTCTGAGGCGCCGACATGTCGCGGTTCAAACGTCCCAAAAAGCTGCTGAAACGTAAAAACAAGACCGAAGACGAAACTAGAATCATCCGCGGAGAAAAACACGAGGTAACGCGGACCGAGTCTGAACAAAAATGCAGTAAAAAACCCTGCGGTCGTCGTGAGAAAACGGCTAAAGAAGTTCACTTCGCTGTCCTGCCTGATAAATACGAACCTCTGCTGGAGGAAGAAACCGCGGATAAAACTACACAAGAACGCTGTGAGAAACAACACAAATATAAACAATTCAGGAAAGTATGTACATTTTAATTATTGAACTCTGTCATGGTATCGTGTACTTTATTGGCGCAAAGTGAACGGAACACTGTTAACTTCGATAAGAAATACACACTTATGCTACAGTTTGTAACACAAGTTCTTCACAATTAGCACATTGTGTGTTTTTACACGGTCTAAAAGTCACAAATGACTTTGTTTTTATTGTCATGTCATGTGGTTTGGCTCCAAATTGAAAGGAAATAGCGAATGTGGTTCATGTCATGTGCCATGGATTAAACTTTAAAGGGTTAAAACTGTTTATATGTTTTACTTTTGCATGAGGATTGTACAAACACTGTTTTGTAGAGCAAGTGTGTTCATCTGGGCCTATTCCCATTTCATTTTTACAAACTACAACACACAAAAAGCTTATTTTCTTCAATAAAAAGAAGAAATTAATGAAAGCAAATGAATTATTTAACACAAGACAAGTTTAAAGTTTTCAGTAGTAAACTCTCAACATGTTACAGGTTCATAACAAACAAAAATACTATATTGTTCTTTTGTACAAATCTAACTTCATGTATGGTATTTGTTCCTGAAATGGAGACCCCACACAAGCATTTTCATTTTTTCCCCACATATAACATTAACTCAAAACTACCTTCATGTATTTGGATACAGGATAGAACTATGTTACTTACATATTTAATATTTCATATTTACAATACAAGGGTGCCTGCATGTTCTCTACCAGAATAGACGACACGTAAATAAATAAAGTCAGAACTCGTAACATTTTATCTCAGGAACATCCCTGGATCTGCTGAATTACAAACTCTTTTAAGAACGTTAAGTGACTGTGATCCTAAAGGTTGGGGGTTCAAATCCAGGCTCTGCTACACTCCGCTACACTGTTGGGCCCTTGAGCAAGACCCTTAACCCTGTCTGCTCCAGGGGCGCCGTACTGCGGCTGACCCTGCGCTCTGACCCCCAACTTCCAGACATGTTGGGATATGCGAAGAGAAACATTTCGTTACTGTACATCTGTATATGTGTAATAACAAAAATTGTTGTTATAGTTTATATATGTTCCAGTGCAACATGTCTTCACTAAGCTAAATGACATCTTCATTCGAAATGAACCTTCTGAACTTTACTTCTTCGTAGAACTTTGGAAAAGCTCTTCGCTACAGCTGGAAGTGTTTGGTGGTTGGTCTGCAAAGTTTCAGCACAGCCTATTCTGGACCCCTGAGTGGAGCTGCTACATTAGTGTCAGAGGTCCAAAGACCAAGGGCAAGGACATGATTGGACAAAAATGTGAGGCTCTGGGTATCCACAGGATGGGGGAACACCCCTCCACATGTTTTCTGCGAAAATGGGAAGAAAGCATATACATGCTGATGCATTAATCCAGATAAAAAGTACCTAGCACTGTTCAAATGCAAGTTATTAACTAGTCATAAACTTTTTATGGTCAAAATAGATTTGGTCAATAACATGAGTCCATAAGGACTTTCTGAAATGTTCTTGATTGCAGAGATTTTTTTTTCAATGAGATTTGTGATCACACTTGGTCCACACATTTGTATTCGGAGCCATTTATTGTATTATACAGTTCCAACATCTTATTTTGTATAATAATAATAATAATAATGTAGGGCATTTAGATAGATAGGTACTTTATTAATCCCGAAGGAATTAATGTTTAATTTAAAATTCATATTGGATGATTTTAACATTATGTACATTGTCTGTTTATCTCAGTCATTAGAATAATTTGTTGAGTGGAAAGCGTATGAGTTAATTCTAATGTAAGAGAATAAGTTGAAATATATTGCTTTTTAATATATTAATATTACTGTCATTTATTAGATGGCGCAGTGAGTGGCTGCCGGAAACAAATTCCTTGTATGTGTAAACATGCTTGGCCAATAAACCTGATTCTGATTATTGTATTACATTTACATAGTAAAGCTTAGTCACACATTAAGGAAAAGCATGAATTAAATATATTTTTTTACCTCTAGTAAGTACATACAAATTACTTTAGGTAGTCAATGTCTCGCATCATGTTAATAAATGTTCATATTAATTTGTAAACAGTGGCATTGTCTTACAAATTATTTAATAAAATCTTAACATGGGTTATCATTTTATTTAGATCAATCTTGTATTCATGTTGACCTACCACTAAATTAGTAGCAATACAGTGTAATGTTTATAAATCGTAATCGATGAAATAAGTACTAAATGATTGTGTTTTTTATTTATTACTTGATAAAATATTGACAGATCTGGGTATAGTCAACTGATCTACATCTAGCATCTACACTCTTGGGCTCAAATATTATGTATCGTAATAAGAAATAAGAAAATATTTCATTTTGCTTTCTTGTACAATATGTTTAATTTTGAAAAATCCATTAGATGAAACAAAGCAGCATCTTTACAAGTGCAGACAAGGAGCTTTTTTTGAGGGCTCTACGTATTAGTGTAGCAGGTGCATTGGGTCAATGAAAAGTAATCCACAGATCAAATCCTACAAGAAGAGGAACATATTAGGCTTATTATTAAGTTCTAGTCACTTTACAGAACACAAAACGAATGCCACCCCGATATGTTCCTAATAAATGGGCTAAAATTCTAACAACACATAACCAGTGTTCCATGAATTCCATAACAACATAAAAAACATGAAAGTAATTATAAACCTCTATAACACCCTTTGGTCTGTAAGAAGAGCAACATTAAGCAATAGGATATCCTGGTAATCTCACTACATTAGTACTCAATGACTGTATAGATAGTGAAAGCAGACAGATGAAGTAGTCTTAAACTATATACACTTATTTCACCTATACACATACTAGAATACCTTTGTGTTCTGCAGTACATTTTGTTCCAAGGATAATTAATTTGACCTGGTGTTGTATTGCACTTGGTTTAAGACAACATTCATAAGACTATGCTCGTATTTACAGTACTTTTAAAATAAAGGTATTTGGGTAGTAATGTAGTATGGAATGCATACTTCTGTGGGTTCTATAGTGTGCTTCTATTACTACCTCTTAATTTGTGTCTGTAGCGTCTGGCACACAAAGTTCATCCTAGAAAAAAAAGTGCATCATCAACTATTGTGTTGAATATCGCAAAGTATTAATTAATTAATAATATTTATTAAGACTAGTGTTTTTGGGAAAGGCTACCAAACAGTGTAACCCTTCTCAGCTGGAAGCGTTCTGCCTGAGTTCCATACAGCAAGACGAGCCATCGTTATAATACGTGACCTTTATATAATAAAAAATAATAGAACACCAGAGGTAAAAGTATCCTGAGAAAACGTATTAGTGTAACTTTATACAAATGCACATGTACATAAAAATAATTAACAATGAAAGGAAATTCCAGAATACTCATAAGTACACATGAAAAGTTTTATAAATATTTCAAGAGTAGTTCCTCATTTTTTCTCAGCTAGTTCTATGACCGGAATAAAACGCGGCATCATTTACATACGTAAGCAAAATCTAGATCCCGATTGCCAGAGCTTTTAACAACTAGACATCTGCAGCCACGTGCAGTAAAGAATCTGAAATAAAATTGACTTTATGTGTACGAACTGAGGTTTTGGAATTTCTCCCTGAGATTTTTGACCAAACTTTGCTGGCTGTTCCCCGACTTTCTGTTCAGCCTCAGTAGACAATTGTCATCATTGTCCAGCCATGGCGACTGGTTCTTATCAGCCTCTTCATTCACGTCTTCATCCACTGCTACTGGATCATTCGCTTCTGCTTTCATGTCAGGGATTATTTCCACCACAACAACGTTGTCGTTAGGCAGGGTTGACTGACCAGAAATATTGTAGTCTGTGAGGTCCAAAGATCTGGTTTTGCACAGTTTAGACAATTCCTGACCACAAGGTTCCAAACAAATGTCTTTAGTTGGTGTCGAGTCAAGTTCCATGCTGTCCGTGTTGGAACTGGAGAGGTGATACTGAACTGTGGGTTGAATTGGCCCTGCTTCTGTTAAAGAGCTACTACGAGTAAGAGGATGTTGTTGAGAATGTTTTTGGGAGTATTTAGAACGCAGCACTCTTACATCTGGCCAATGAAATGTCTCGCTGTAGACTCGGCTTTGGAGACCCTGAGCAGATGATCTGGTTGTGGATTGTGTTTGAGAGCTTCCTGTGGAGCAGGGGCTTAGTGATGAATTGGAGTCCATGTGCTCCCACGAACCAGGTGGCAGTGTTAGGTTTGGCATACCTAAGCAAATAAATACATTTATTAAAAATGAGGCAAAATGGCTAAAAATATTTAAACTGTATTTTTTTTTTACTTGTAGAGGGCTTTAAAAAAGCAACACTTACCCTTCTCACTAACAGGAGAACTGTCCTCCATAACCAAAGATAACGGTTTATGGCACTTGGTCTCTTTAGCCCTTTGTCTCACTAGAGGTCTGTTCTTTTTAATTCGCTGACTGTATTGTCTGGCCAGATGAAAAACTTTATTCTTCATTGTCTCCATATCTTGATCATGAATGAGGTCTTCTTCTGAGCCTGACCTCAGGGAGATAATCTTTGGTAGAGAAGCATGTCTAAGATTGCATGTGTGATCGCTCTTTGTGCTGGTCTCCAAGTCATTCTTCTTAAACTGAACACTGGTACTTGGTGAAGGTGTTAAGGGCCCTTGCCCAGCATGATCAATCTCCTTTAAAATAAGCAAGGGTTCTCCTATGTCACCACAAGAACTCATTTGTCCATTTTGTTCAAGGCTGGGACTGACATAATTGGACTGGACATTTAGAATGTTCTTACTATTACTGGCAGACTGATGGTCCATAGATGATTCCATGTCCTGCCAAACTTCGATCATCTCAGATGAAGATCGGAAGTCATTATCTTTACCTAGTGGCTTATCCACTACCTCAGTCCTATATGTAGCTCTCTCTCCAACTATAGTGTCCGGAATCTCTTGGTCAGAAAACGGCGTGGAGCTTTTTTCTTTGTGCAGACCTGGGAGGTCAAACACAGCCCAAGAAGTTGGTCTTGTACTTAATGAGTCCTTTCGTTGTACTGCTGCAGATTCTTCAGTGGAATGGTCATCCAGTTGTTGCCTCATATTTTGGACTAGTCCTGCAGGGATATACGAAAGACTCTCCCTGCGCTTGATACTGAAACATGCATCCTTGTCCTCTGCATACTCATAGTATTGTTTAATCTTGTGGATAAGCATTCTATCTATTTTGGACAATGTATCTTTCGTTTGTAGTCTTTGGTCTGATGGGACAAATCCCTCTGCCCGAGGGTTTGTAATAGAATGTTCAGGTACAAGATTTAAAGAAGAATCTTGTGATTTCTTACTTTCGGCCGGTTCAGCATTCAGGACACTGTTCCTCGTATTAGATAATTGACAATTTATGGAAAACACATCATCAGCTGCTGAACTGGTTTTCCTAGAGAGGCTGCTGGCAAACCGCTCAGCTATAATACTGGTTTTGTCTAGTACAGATGTTGGAAAGAGGTTTGTAGGTTCGACAGAAGACAGAAGTTCATCATTTTCTTCATCCTCAATCTCGCCCAGGTCATCTGTATCCACAGACAGATCGATGCTGGTGGAGGTAATCTTCTCCTCCAACTGGATGCAAGTGTGAGCAGGAGAAAGCGATTCCACACTGTCCTCCACGATTTCCTCGCTAACTTTGGCTTCATCGTGGGGAGAATTGTGCCATCGTTCTATTGCACTAGTTGTAGTTCTGTCGTCCCCTTCTTCAGGCAGAGAAAATGTCTGAAAACAAAAATCCTCCGCCAAGTCCTACAGAACAGAAAAATATTCCATTAGTTTTTGAAAATGAATCATCAAATGATGATAAGAACGATACAAATAGCACTCAAATCAATATCCAATAGAGAGGCTGCTAGTTCCTATCTAATTCCAGATAGGGCTTTTATAATGTTGTGTTATGTTTGCATCAATAAATATGGACATGTGATTATGTTGGGCACAGAAAGTCTTTACAGTGGAACATTATTGCCTAGACCATTAATACTTGTTCATTTCGAGCTGGTTCCTCTTCTTCCTCTTCAGAGGGATGTTGACTTCTCTTAGGCTCCTCTGGTTCATTCTCCTCGCCAGCCTCTTCCCTTTCTTTATTCTTAAATATGAAGCACAAACAGGTAGAGGACAAAAGAAAAAAATCATACTGTGTCAGCAAAACATTGACCAGACGGTGACAAAACAAAATAAAAAATACACTTGAGATCAGCATCACTGTTGGATGCTACCCATCACCAACCGTGTATAAGATATATGAAAAGCAAAGAGATGGTCTTAGAATATCACACTCCTCTCCTCCATCTCCCACCTTTAACATTTGGCTGTGAAATGTTACTTTGAAGCCGAACTTCAAATCAAATAAAGCACAATTAATTCTTCTCTTTAAGGACAAAGATAAACATGGCACCAAGAACACCTGTATTATTATTTCACAATAAGCTCCTGCATTATTAAATCACAAAGCCAGTAACACTAACAATATTTTGGCTATAAAAATATTTTATTCTGTCCCCATTTATTCCCTTTACCTACATTTGCAGTCCTATCCATTCACACGCTTCCTTATTATTAATACTACCATCACTAATAATAATAATAATACAACAATAACACTGAGCTACAACTACAAATAACAATACCACCACTAATACTACGAAGTATTATTATTATTAATAAGAATAAATTGTTGCAATAAATCATTGGGAATGGTGATTAAGCTGTTCATCGTGCTGCATGAGCTCCTCGAAACACATATAGATGATATCTGAACAGTGAACGGTTTCTAGAGACATAAAGCAGATGGTGAACATCCATGCATAGAATTCAAGATGTAACCCATGCAAGAAAGCAGTAAAGTAGAAGCCCTCTCGACAAAATCATTTGAAACTGTCAGAGAAAGATTAAACAGATTAAACTCACAATGCTGTACATGCATAGAGGGGTGATGAAACTTTGGCCCAAAAGACAAGAAAAAAACAGATGGCGATAGTGAGCCTCACCGTTGGGACCCAGGTGAAAAGCAAAGCCCTTGCCCTATAGCGCCAGCAGGAGATGGCAGCCAAAACCGAGCTGGCAAAGTCAGCTACCTGCTCATTCTTCAAAAGACTCTCCTGCTGTCCCTCTAAACCACTTTCTCCAAACACTTCCTCCACCTCGGTTCCTCTCTGGAATGCTGTATGTAGACGACAGACTTCCAGACGGTCCAGGGAGTACGACCGGAGACTGAGCCGTTCTGACCTGTCCGGCTCCTCTGCCACGTGACTCTCTGCTCCATCATGACTGGAGCTCAGGTTGGAGACGCTTGATGTAGCTTGTAGGGAACGATGGCTGCTGTCTGAATGCTGGAGCATAAAGTTATACAGAGTTATCAGAATGTTATCTGATGCTGGTGCATGATAAAATGTATCAGCTACATTATGTCTACGATTATCTCTTAACCATTGTGTATATTATTAGTTATATATTTAGTAGGGCTGTCCACAACCAAGGATTTTGTTGGTCGACCAGTGGTTGTCATTTACTCCAACTAATTGACTAATAGTCGA
>JAOTRQ010092834.1:0-10690 GCA_028565875.1 Hoplisoma paleatum
CACCACCACCACCACCACCACTACTACTACTACTACTACTACTACTACTACTACTACTACTACTACTACTACTACTATCACTACCACCACCACTACTACTATTACCACTACCAAAACTATTACTACCTCATCACTATGATGAGGTAAATCATTTAATGTTTAAATGTTATGTTAGTGTAAAATTGTTTCTAGCTCAAATGTAATTTCATTTTCCAGCTTGGCTGTGCCACAAGACCAGTCTTCATATGTCATGTGGCATGTGGCACAGCCAAGCTGGTTAAATGAATCTGGAGTCGTAAAACTCAATCTGATTGAATAGCTCTGTGAATAACTGAAATATGTATTGAAAGCCAAAGCCATTTATGATGGTTTCACATAACCTTACACATTTTTGTTTAAATAGGCGCACACACTCTAAAATCTCTTTAAAAAGTGTCTCTGAATTTACATTCAAGCTACTGACTACTAGCTATTGTTGTGCTACTGGATGTCAGGAGGAAGATAAAATGTGTTCAGAAAAGTTCAGTAAAATTTAACAAGCATTTACATTTTTAGTATTTAACAGACACCTTTATCTAAAGCAACTTACAATTACATTAAAACATCATTTTGAGCAATTAGAAGTTTTGGGCCTTACTCAGAGGCTCAACAGTGACAGCTTTAAAATGAGAGCAAAAACAAAAGTGTTGCATTTATATTTTTGTTCAATATATACGTAAATGGCTTGTTCTATGTATATCATGAACATTTGTTTTTTTACTTTGTCGCTTGTGAATATTAGTTCACCTGGTCTAAAGTTTTAGATAAATATTTGACCTAATAAACTGACAAATATTTTAGTTATTGGCCATAAGTTTCTTCTCTGTTATTGCATTAATCTCGAGAGTCCAAAGGGGTTTTTGTTGAGGTTTGTTGCTTTATCAACCAGATAAGCTTGGTTCCTGTTACTTAAAAAGAAAACAGTACAAATTGCTCTCGTGGGGAAACAGGACGGAATCATAGTGGACCGAGGGCCACAGCTAGTGATGCAAGGGGACTAATTATGTTATTGCCAACTTAGGATAGTCTTTGTTGGCCAATTATCGGTCCCTGATTAGGATAAACAACAATGTTTAACCCATCATTCATCTTGACCTCTGTGTTTAGGACACAGAATGAAAAAGGCCTATGAACCACCTGTAATTCATTATATAGTAAACCTTAATGTTTGAACAAAGCTTAACTTAAGTTTTGAAATAAAACATTTAAAAATAAAATACGACATTGTTTTCTAACATATCAATGTCTAGGTTTTCTTACATCACCCCAAATAATGTATAAAATACACTTGCTAGTCTACACCTATGTGACCTAATGGTATTTTACTATGGATTGCATGATGTATTTTTCTCATTATGCATGGTTGTAGTGGGTCCAGTGTACCTGAAATCAATAAGTTAAATTGCATGATTACACTCAATACATAACACCAGTCAGGCATCTTTGCTACGCAGTGCACACCCTCAACTCTTCTTCCTTAATGATTTTTAGTAAGTAGCTCAAGCATACTTAAAATGCAAAGCAATAAGTACATAATTGTAAATGTAATCTGGTAAAATATCATGTAAAGTGGTTATAGTAAAACCATGTGACTGGCACTATGGCTAAGTGGGCTCCACACAGCAAGAAGGATCTGGATTTGGTTCCCAGTTGGGAGGTCTAGGTTGTTTTTGTATGGAGTTCATATTCTCTCTGTCTACGTGTGAGTTTACTCTGGGTGCACTGGCTTCCACTTACAGTCCAAAAACATTTAAAAGAAATTGAAACACAAAATTACCAACGACTGTGTTGTATATAAAACCTATTTACTGATGAAACTCGTGTATGACTAACCATTATCAGTCATGAATATATAAGTCTGAAACATGAAGTTACAATCCTAATAAATAAACACATCTTACATGTATAAGACATGGAGTACAATTAAATGCACTCGACTTTTTAGCACAGTGGATCTTTAAAACCTTTCTTAATTTTTATATTTTAGTTGGTAACAGTGATGGAGCAGGGAGAAGTAGTCAGCTGGAACTGAGAGACTGAGAAAGATTTGATTTTCCAGGTTTACAGCCACCTTTATGCACAATAATGTCGTGAAACAAATTTTCATGTAATGATGTAAAAGCAATGGTACAATACCATTTTTGCTCATGCTGGGAAATGTGCAGGGGAGGTTGCTGTGTACAAATGTGATGCTTTGCTTGAAAAAAAAAAGAAAATTTTTGTTAAACAATCTTTGTAATTATATTAATTTGGTTTGCAATTTATTTTACATATATAGCTGAAGAAGTCTAGATAAATTAATTATATATCATTAAAATATAAAATATATTTAAGTGACTAGCGAAGCATATAGCTATTAGATAGCTGACTGTCTTTTACATATATTTATATTACTCCATTATCAAAACCTCTCATTTGCTATAACTGATTTAAATGACTTCTGTTTCATACACGTAGCAAAGCATTTAAACTATGCAATACCGCTTTCTTTATGGCTGGGGTGGTAATGCCTGGACATGTGTCTTGTTTGATTTATGAGACTAATTCATTTCAATTTCTCAGAATTTGATGGTGACATCTAAAACTGAAATGTAACAGCTTTGTTGGTGAATCATTTAAATCACTGTGTTACTGGAAATTATCAGTGAACGAATGATCGCCATGCAGTCTCAAGGGGAAACTGATTCGTATATTTAAAGCCTGGGAAGCATAGAAAACTCTACATTAGCATGTTCATTTTCAACATGAATACCTTTAATGTACGACAGTTAAGCTTCTAACATTCCATCCAGAGGTGTTGGACTTACTTTTAATTGTACTTTGGTTGAATGCAAACGTGTATAAAATCATATAGTAATGTGTTGTTTGAATACAAGTTTGAAGAACCATGCAGGATCATTTTGTACATAATGCCTCTGTAAAAGACTTCAAACTGAACTGCTTTCATGATATGGACGAATGGAGACCTTTTTTATCCATTTTCTATTTTTTTATGTTTTTGTTATCTGTTTTTGGGAACTCTTTTCTGGTCTATGTGATAATATCACATAGAGCTTTGCACTCTCCCATGTTTGTACTTATTGCACTAATGGCAATTGTGGATGCCTGTTCACCATTGCTCTTTGTGCCGCATATGCTATTTAGCTTTCTTTTTGGCTGGAATGGCATATCATTTGCTGGATGTTTAATACAAATGTTTTGCATTCATTATTCTGGGACATTTCAGTGCATTTTATTGCTGGCCATGGCGCTGGACCGTTACTTTGCTATATGCAGACCTCTCTTTTATCATAAATACATGGAACTGCCTAACTTTTTAAAGTTCATGATAGTACCGTTAATAAGAAATATAATCCTGATCACTGCTGTAGTCTGTCTAGCTGGACGATTGTCTTATTGTGGACCAAATGTAATAGACCATTGTTTCTGTGAACACATGGCAGTGGTTCAGTTAGCATGTGAAGATATTTATTTTAATAATTTGGTGGGTCTTTTGACTACTTTTTTAATACCAGCCTTAGATTTTTTCTTAATTGCCTTTTCTTATACGATAATATTCATATCTGTTCTGAAATCCGGTAAGGCCCATTTAAAGGCTCTTAACACTTGTGTTACACATATCATTGTCATCACTGTTACTTTAGCTTTTGCCTTGCTTTCCTTTTTGTTATATAGAATAAGAAATAACTTCTCTACAAGCGGTCGTGTCTTCATGAGTACAATGTACATGCTTTTTCCCAGTTGTTTTAACCCAATCATTTATGGACTGAGAACAAAAGAAATCAGACAGCAATTTTTAAAACTGATCAAACAGCAACATTTGTTTGCTTAAAAGTATGAATGTAACTGAGCGATTTCTGTAATTGTAAAATTATATAGTTTGCTCTTTATACATAACTTGCATCATTTGTTAATCTAGTTTTTGCTGAATAGGATTCATGCGAGAAGGTTGTCGGTTACTTTGCAAGCACTAACAGTAATCTCTGCTTAAACCAAGATCAAATATTACTGGGGTGTCAGATGTAGCCAATTTCTCATAAACAAAAACACAATACATTTTTTGTCATGTTCTGAAAGTGAGAGTATGAATAATATTGTAGGCTGTATTTTGGTGGATTCCCTGTAAAATGTTGAGAACCGCTCATATACATAACCTGATATAGTTGTTTAATAATAAACTGCTTCATAATAGAACAAATGATCTTTAGTAGTAGTGAAATGTGATAAAATTAGATTAAAACACTTTTAGATGATAAGACTCTAATTGTAAAACTTATTTAATATAACAATATGCAATAGTGTGAAATAAATGTCACTCTTACAGTTGATGAATTGTTATTGCTTGACAGAATTTTTATGTACCAGTTAATAAGTATTGTTAATGTACATTGACATTTTCAGCATTTGTCAGACGATCTAATCCAGAGTTACTTACAGAAATGCTTCCATACTAACAAAATCTAAAAAACATTGAAGTGCTTGTATTACAAGAGGAACTTTTGTGAATGTTACCACTGTTATTTATTAATTGTATTTCCTAATGCTATTTTATTTTCAGATTTGATCTATTTTTAAAATTTATTCTTAATTTAAAGGGAGTTGAATGTATATTAAATAAATATTTACATTGTAAAGATTATTTTAGACATTCCGACTGTAGATCAAGATTAGATTAAACATTGTGCAGTTTTAATGTGTCATACAGCAAAAATTTTCCAATAAAGCGAAAAAATATGTTTGTGGATTAAAACCTTATATTCAGTCTCAAAGCTTTACTGTCAAAGACTGGATCATTAACGAGTAAATAACTGTAGAACACAAAACTGCCACACAGAACAAGCCTTGAGTTTTTATTAATGTGTGCAGAGAAAAGATCAGCACACAGAGTCTCATCACATAGAGGCACAGTAAATACTTTATTTACTTACTAAACTATAATACTGAATCGAGCTTGTGATCGGAATGTTTTTGGGTTTGATTCTGATATGTCACAACTGAAGTACCCACGAGCAAGGCACAAGATCTATAACCGCTTCTCGTAGCTGTGGCAAGAGTGGCCCACTGTGTGCTCACTGCTGCCTCCTAGTGTGTGTTCACTAGTGTATGTAAATGTTCCATGCATAATGGAAACATTCCATAAATTAGCATGTTTTACTGCATGGATTGGGTCAAATATGGAAGAATAATTCCTGAGTGTAAGAAACCACAATAGTGAAAAAGAGTTCTTAATTGTTCTAAATTCTGTGTATACTAACCTTGGAGCTGAGTGGAAGAATTGACTGAGACTTTAATCCTTTAACAGGGGAACTGGTCTAAATCAGCCAGAACTGGATTTAGGATGTCATACAATGCATCTGACAAACTTCCTTTCAGCACAGCATGTACAGCATGTACACATTCTATAGACTTCATGAAAACAGACAATTAATTTCTTTTCCTAAAAACAAAAGTTAGCTGAATATGAAAATATTTGTTCATATTTGATCATGGCCATCGTGTTGAAGCAGAAGAAATAAAGTAAGAAATTATAGAAATAGACAATGCCATCATGTTTGTTGTCTTTATATACATAAGAGGCTTTTTAAAGACATCAAACATGACCCCCACACCTTTATATTTGTCATCATATTTATCTTTTATGAACTAGATTTAAACGTTACTGTCATTTCTTTTCATTGGGGTGTAAACGTTTGGTTAATTAATAATACATCTTATGTTTCAATGACTTGTCAACAACTGTATTTATTTCACACTTATACTTTTATTTTAGCAGGTAAAATTTTCTAGTGTGTACTTGTTTGATGGGAGTAGAGATCTGCAATGCTTAACCATTTCCTGCTTAGGAATTCTATTTCCTGTGTTTATTTAAAATTCCCAAGGGGCAAAGCAAGGCTTATAAAATGACAGACATAAACTCCATGTTTTAGCCATTACACTGGGATGCGCCATAATCAGCAGGTCAAATTCAGACATTTCTATTCACATAAATTGATGCAAATTTGATATTAAAGATTAGTTTGTTGCAGTTGGTTTAAGTTTTAAGTTAAACACTGCTGTGACATATGTTTTAACTTAATAATTGTAAAGTATTCCTAAACGTATCAAAACATATTAATAGTATTGCAATTATAACCATAATCTCTTTTCTCTGTAGTGAAGTGGTTTGATGTGCTAACAATATGCAATCATCAGTGCCTGCACATAATATTTCTTTCTTAGATTTTAAATTAAATTGTTTTCATGCTTTACAAGAATGGAGACCCATTTTATCTATTCCATATCTCTTCATGTTTTTTTCTGTCTACAACTTCAAACTCCACTCTAATCTATTTAATAATTTCTCAGAGGACTCTTCATTCTCCAATGTGCATCCTCATCGGACTTATGGCTTTTGTGGACTTGTCCTTGCCAGTATTTTTTGTACCGAATATGTTGTTTAGCTTGTTATTTAACTGGAATGGAATTTCCCTTTCATGTTGTTTAATACAAATGTTTTTTCTTTTAATATTTGGAACATTTCAGTCTACCATATTGCTCTGGATGGCTCTTGATCGATATTTTGCGATATGCAGACCTATGCATTATCACAAATACATGAGAATGCCCAACTTTCTTAAGTTTATCATTTTCCCAGTTATCCGAAATGTGATCTTTATAGTGATGACAGTTATTTGGGCTGGAAAACTATCTTTTTGTGCCACAAATGAAATTGAACACTGCTTTTGTGAACACATGGCATTGGTGCAGCTGGCGTGTGGAGAGACTTCAGCTAACAGCATATTGGGACTTGTGGCTCTTTTTGTTATAACAACTGCTGATTTTCTTATCATTACCGTATCATACTTAATCATTCTTTTCTCTGTTTTGAAGTCAGGCAAAGCCAACTTTAAGGCTTTTAATACTTGTATTACTCATATAATTGTCATGACAGTTACTATCATTTTTGCCTTAATTGCTTTTCTGTCATACAGAATAAGAAATAACTTTTCTTCCACTAATCGTGTCTTTTTGAGTACCATGTACCTGCTTTTTCCAAGCTGTTTTAACCCAATTATTTATGGAGTGAGAACAAAAGAAATTAGAAAGCAGTTTGTAATTTTCTTTAATCATTTTAAAGTTATTTTAAATTAATTGTGTCTTGTCAATTGTTATGCGTAGCTGACAATGAACACAATTACTTAAAATCAATGAATGTATAATCAATAAAACCATGACTTACAATTCCAAGTGGTTGATGCTGTAGAATTATTGTTTTTATACTTATATTCTGTATATGTGTGGTGTCCATATAACAAATAGAAATAAGATGCTAAAAAAGAATCATCTAGACATTTATTCTGTGAATAAAAGAAGAATTATATTGTTCATGTGAGTTAAATAAAGATAGACATATCACAAATAAGACTAAGCAACATGTAACACACAACCAGTTTATTGTATATTAAACAACAACTGATATAGCAAGACACATGCAATTTAGTTAATTTTAATGTAAATCATTCTGATGAAAAAACTGAAATTAAATCACACAATGAATAAGGCTGTTTTCTTCAAAACATAAAGGGTAAGAAATTTTTCGTTTTCAGCAGATGCCTTTATCCAAAGTGACTTACATTACAATGGAACACCATTTTTTAAAAACAAGCAAGGGTTGATGGCCTAGCTCATAAGCTCAACAGTGCCAACTTTGTGGTAGTGGGGTTTGTATTGGCAACCTTCTGGTCTGTTTCTTACATGTGTGCTCAATGTGTGGTTTCTAGTCTGGATAAATAATAAGGATTGTGTTCAAAAAGGCAATCAAGCACAAAATGTCAATGATGCACTGTGATGATCCCTTAAAGGAGCGTAGGAAGCAAATCTGTATTCTATGCGCTACTGGTTTAAGGGGAAAGCACATATCACGTCTGTGAATTATATTGTCTAGTTTAGGCAGTTAGGTTAAATGCATTTATGTAGTTTAAAGCCAGTAAATTCTGCTAGATCATGACTCAAGACTAAATTAAACTGAAACACTATGTCAAAAGAACTCTCAACATGACAAAACTTTGGCATTTAATTTTCTGCTGCCAGTGTTGTCAAATCTTTGTACAGGTTGAACAAAAATTTAGGTTCAATGTTCTGACATGAATTCAAAGCAACAACATATATAGTATGACTGTATAATTCAATAATAATAATTACATAATAATTACACACATAATCACATGAAATACAGTAAAACACAATTTGCAATTCATCATGTATTCTGAAAATGAAAGCTAGCAAAATTCACCTAAGCTTTTATTTTTGTACATAAAAATATCAAACGCCAGTAATAGACAAGGACATGCAAGTCCAAGTTTCCCTAGAACCTTGTGGAAAACCTCAAGGGAACAAACTGTATATATAAATAGAAAGAGGTATATGGTGAGCGTTTGAAGGACTGTTTTATAGGACTGTTCTCTGACCTTTGCTAACCATATACTGCGGGGTTAAATGGAGTTAGCTGAATGTTTTGCTTATATATTAACAATGTTTCTGTGCTGTGATAAATTGTAATGCCATAATGTGATATATCTCTCGTATTAGTTTTAAGACTAAATCATGTTACTATTGTTCACTTATAATCTTTTAAATACTTTTATTAAGCAATAATATATATTATATTAGTAATAATTATTTTTCTGGTAAATGCATTTCAGGTGTTTGATGGTAAAATGTTAAACAGTGAAATTGATTATCAGCTTGCAAGTACAATTGTACAACTTGATGTTGTAAACATTACTAATTCATGTTTATAATTTTAACATTTGTTAATATTTACAATTAAGAATCTGCAGTCTTCAGAACATGTTGGTTTTTGTGAACAGTACTTCGTTTACAACCTTCAACATGAGTGGTTTTCATGAGCTTGGAGGATGGAGGTCAGTTTTGTCTATTCCTTTTTTATTGATGTTCTTGTTGTCTTTTATATCGAACTCTATGCTATTATATTTAATCATATCAAAAAAGGCTCTCCACTCTCCTATGTGTGTACTGATCGGGCTTTTGGCTTTTGTGGACTTGTGCATGCCAGCAGTTGTCTTACCAAATATGCTTATTAGCTTGATATTCAACTGGAATCAGATTTCTCTTGTGGGCTGCTTAATCCAAATGTTTTTTATTCATTTTATTGGCACATTTCAGTCAACTATATTGCTCTGGATGGCCTTGGATCGATTCTTTGCTATATGCAGACCTTTAAATTATCACAAATATATGGGTATGAACGCATTTTTGACCAAGTTTGTTGTTTTACCACTCATCAGAAATATAGCATTAGTTGCTATAATGGTAATCTGGGCTGGAAAAGTTTCTTATTGTTCAACGAATGTGATTGATCACTGTTTTTGTGAACATATGGCACTGGTGCAGCTGGCATGCGGAGATACTTCAATGAATAACATAATTGGACTTTCGGCTGCTTTTCTTATATTAACTACTGATTGTGTTTTGACCGCAGTGTCGTATGTATTAATACTTATTTCTGTACTGAAATCAGGCAAGGCCAGCTTAAAGGCTTTTAACACCTGTACTACCCATATAATAGTGATGCTAGTTGGTCTTGTACTTGCATTAACCGCTTTTTTGTCATATAGAATTAGAAATAACTTATCATCTTCCAGCCGCATTTTTTTGAGTACTATGTATGTACTTTTCCCAAGCTGTTTTAACCCAATTATATATGGTGTTCGAACAAAAGAAATAAGAGTGCAGTTCTTGAAAGTTATTAGCCAGATTAAATTTTATTAAATTGATTTCAGTAACTATATTGTACGTATTCATGGATGATTTATCATTTTTGGAAGTTAGATACTCATGTTTTTACTGAGCTATGTGGTGAACACAATAAAGAATAGATGTTAATGTTAATGTGTATATACTCTTTACAACCACCAATACTTGACCATGTTACTGAATTGTGGAAGGAAGCTGGAGACTCATTTAGAAAACAAGTAAACTTTGGGAGAACATGAAAACTCCAAACTGCTGGACCACCCCACCTTGGGATTGAAATCAGATCTTTTTTATTTTTATTTCTTCAGTGTTTGCTATGGCTGTATGCAATATGAAATACTGAACATCAACAGATTATTATTCCATCTAATAGATCCAAAATTCATCTGACTTTCTGCATTCATGTCTGGTGCTTTTCTGCATAAATGACAAACGAATAAAAACAGAGAGAAAACAAAGAGTCAGTTTGAAGAACCCAAGTTGCGTTCATATTATACAAATTTTTCCCATTTACAAGAGATATATTTTCTCATTATGGCAAAAGCATGAAAACACACTGGCTAGATAAAATAAAGTAAAGTAAATAAAGTGATTCATCACTGAACTGGTTTTTCAGTTTCTGTAAATACACACAGAATCAAACTTCTGGTCTGGCCGTTAAAAGGTCATTTTCTTCTTGCTGCAGTGAGATGAAATACAGAACAGTATCGCTGTCATCTTTTTTACATTCTTAAAAACCATTAGGTTCTTTCTGTATAGAAAAATATTAATGGACTGACAAGAGAGAGGCAGGAATTATGTGTCGCAATGTATGACAAGTACAAACACACACACACACACACACACACACACACACACACACACACACACACACACACACACACACACACACACA